>JACDRP010000172.1:0-62873 GCA_013841185.1 Hycleus phaleratus
TATTTGAGATGGAATCATGGTTTAAAAATATACTTGAATTATTTGCATGATAACAGTTGGTACGACTGAATTTAAGAACAGAAAAGGAACAAGAAGTAGAGATAGAAATACTGTAGCTGATTCTTTTTGATGAACGTCATTGTTGATTAATTTAGTAGGTTTTAGTATTTTAAACATCCGAACTAAGCTACAACGCTACGTAACCATAGTCATAGCCAACTTCGGAGTGAGACACCCTATTTTAACAATATTAGTTATTATTATTATTAAAATGATGCATTATTTTCAATTTAGTGTTATTATAGTAATAATATAGGCAAGAAGCGTTTCCTTGCGTTCTAAATCTCTTCAGCGTTGTGTAATTTTAGTAAATCCCATAGAATAGACGTAATATTGTTCTTTTTTTTTTTGTTATTATTATTATTATTATTATTGTCTGTATATATTCCGATAACTTACCCGTATTGAATAGATAAGAAAATGAATTAGACAACATTCATGTTGAAGAATTTCAAACTAATTCTTCGGCAGTCAATTAAGACCATCCGAAATGAAGTTTCTATCTGTTCCATCTCGATTTCTGTTCGCTAGAACTGCTAGAACGGACGGAATTGACGGTTGGTTTGTCCCTTAATACTGATAAGACAGCAAGAAATTCGAATTATAACCGATACAATTATAGTTAAACAAATTTGGAGAGCCTTTAGATGGAGATTTGTATTATTCGACGAGCAATTTGGACGAAAAAAAGCTGTAAATTCCTACAATGAATGAAATTTTGAAACGTGTCAAGATGATTTTTCCGAATTTCCATCAATTTCTCTCTAACCATCACACCTTAACGATTATTGTTGGGAATCTGCCACTCGCCAAAGGAACGATCATCGAATTTTTCTGACAAATCATCCATTATATTTACGTTTTTATACGCTGAAATATGAGGTTTTGTCACCTGAAAACCTGTCATCTTGTTGAAATCACGACAGCGGTTTCCATTAAACGCATCTGAAAAGTCTACGACTTGTTACATGTCACACGGTTCCCCGCAACTTGGAAAAAAATCAATCATTTAATCACTCGAAATTCGAGCAAAAAATTGAGACTGTTTCAATTCTATATTTTGATAATTCGCAAGTTTTATGATCTTAAAATTAAACCCATAGTGGGAAATCGGAATAACTCTAACATTCGGGGATTGTTGAGCAAGAATAGATGCAATTTCTTGTTCGAAATAAGAGCAATAATAGAGGCAAAAAAGACAATCGCCATATACTTTTATCTCGAATATTTCATTATTCATAGCGTAAGTCTGACGTTAGAAGTCTGATATACGGCCGATAGTGCAGTGTATGAAAAATTCATAAATTTGATAAATTTCAGATTAGATCACTGCGTTCTTTCGATAAAAATTGATAACAATAAGTATTGGCTGTTTCTTTAAGGGGGTGGATTATAACTCCTTAAAACAAACGATTTCTCCTTTATTTTCCACCCTAATATCAAGTCATTTGAATCGTTGGAAACAGCATTTCAAGCTGCATCATATGGATTTGATAATTATGGAAAATTTCCTGAAAATTTCGAGTAATGGACGAAAATTTAGAAGCATGTATTTTCATACACAATTTAAAGTTTCCGCAAAATTTGCAAAAACGTTAGTTTTTAACTTGTGTAGTTTGAAATGCTCTTTCCAACGGTCTATAGTAGTTTAATATAGAGTGAAAAATAAGGGAGAAATCGCCTGTCAAAAGTTAAACAGAAAAATACTGTTATCAATGGTTTCAATGCTCTCAAAGTCGATTCAATTAAAAATCCGTCACTAAACGAATTGATAAATCTTAAGATTTTATAAATGGAGAGCTTGTCAACCCTTAATCCTCCACCGTGCTGTTTTTCGTATTTTATCTCCTACTAGTATCATTAAAACTTTAATAAATGATAGCGTGAGACGTAAAACAACACACTTAACGACTTTATTGGTAGTTAACTCGGCGTATTTATCAAATTTTGTTGATATTTATTAGTAAAGTTACTCACTTGCGCCATCAAAAAACAACTAAAATGGACGAATTTGTAGATAATAGAAATGTGATTAGAGAATAATGAGTTTTCCGTTGTTGATAGCAAATTTAAACGAGAATTTTGTAAATTAAATCTCCATTATTATATGAAAACTTCCACTAAAGGGGTTGTTTGATAATCAACCATTATAGTTGTACAATTTTCAACCCTTAATTAAAAACAAAAACCCCCGAAACCTGAAATAACATAATTTTGAAGGTTTCTACGGTTTTCAGTGGAGGAAAATGGGAGAATTTTCCGATTGGATTCGTTTTATTGAAAAGTCGATTGCATATTTTCCGGTACAAATATTTGTTATTGAATTTTCCGAAAAAATACGGAACATCCATCAACGTGGAAAATTATCGAATATAAGCGATTTCCCCCCAATTTCCACACGTCCACTATTCCAATTACAATCGATCCTAGATAAGCGACTCAATCGATGGTTTTTCCCCGAGATAATCCACCTGTTACGTTGATAAATCGATCGGAATGTGGCTATTGTGTTGCGAATTTTCATTTGATCGTTAGGAAAATTCGTTCAATTTCAGGAAATTGATGCCGGTCTAATATTATTGGAACATTTACGAAATTTTCCAAGGAAATCAATCAAATCTATTGGTCGTGTGTGTGTGAAAATTAATGAACGAACATGTCGTTTATTAAATTCTACAGACATCGAATCCAACCAACCCCATTATCATCAACATCAATTACTTAATTAATAGAAAGAGGACTTGTTTGTGAAAGGGGTTGCAACCGGTATTTATCTCTGAAATTCAATAATTTCGATATAGAAGAAATACACATCATCAGGGTGGATTTTGTTTAAAATACCATTGACAAATGGTATCCACCAACTGTTGGAATTGTAGAAAACCCACCCTTTATCCTACTACTATATATAACAACCCCTATATGTATATCCATTTTAAATGTGTATCACATATTACAGTCGCGAACAAGATAGATGGTTCACGTGCGCATCTCACCCTCTAATACTACTAACGTTGTAGCGTTAAACCCATAAATATCACCCCCGACAATTCCACCCTCTTCATCTCTGTCTTCTTCTAGTGTACACAAAGATGTCGGTAGTTAATACCAGGGTATTACCACCACAATATGTGTGTGAGAAAACTACCCGTTTATCTTGATTGTCACGAACGACTACTAGATTGAATATAATTAAAATACGGCCTAAGGGGATGAGAACTAATGAAAATAATATAGGAAAGATTGTAATTTATTGGGTACAATTATATAGAAATATAGAATCGATTTGATTAGAAGAAAAGCCGTTAGTTTTAGGGGTAGTTTGCGATTTCACCAACGAAACGAGTCAATAAAATCGAATGACACTTGTTGCGAATCCACCCCATTACTGACAACATATACACGTTGTAACGATACTTTAAACAGTTCTATTTCAACCCTTTTATCTTCATATTCTTCTATTATTGTAGCATAATCAATAAGATCAAGACGGACGGGAATTCGTGGGCAAGTTTACGGGTTGTTTTCGCCCCTATTCACTGTCATCTACCGTGTGACATGAGCACCATTATTATGATAAATGTACGAGTTGACAGTTACTATAAAAATAAAACTAAATAATATTTTTTCGGGGGTAATTTCTCAAATGTGTTCGCATTTTTTTTTTTGTTGTTACAGGCCTGCCATCAATGCGCGACAGCCTGACAAATCCCGTACATGTCTATGAAGGGGATGATGCATTGATAACATGTGTCGTCCGGGATATTGGTGATAATACAGTGATGTGGAAGAAGGAGGATCGAGAGAGGCATAGTCGACGAGTACTGACGGCTGGCGAGGCCCGGGTAACGGCCGATAAACGATTCTCAGTCCTTCACGATGCTTGTAAGTTGTTTTTTCTTTCACTAAAAAGGCACAAAATTGTAAATCTGTTTAGAAGAAATCTCTTTATGCCCTAAACTTTGCTTCCAGAAGGGCATTTTATTGCTCTTTTCCCATTTACAAATTTCCTTTCGCAGGCAGGTTTTTATTAGCTTACAGAATCTATAAATGAAGCATCTTGATAGTTCATCAGGCTGTCTGGTTGTCAGTCAAAATATATTTTTCCGCACTCCTGTGGCTTCTTTGGAAGCACTCTTTAGTGCACCCTCCTATTGCAGTAGAGTTTCAGTTTGTATTTTCGTAGGGGAAGTTTTCTAAGGCAATGCATGCATTATACCCACAAATTCCTGTTCCAGTTCCTTCAATCTTTGGGCATCTGTCAGATCCATTTTCTTACCTCTTCTCGGTATTAACTCCAAGGTACTTTAGTCAGTCACAGCTTTGAAGCAGCAAGGAACCCTTCTTTTCGTCTTATAAATGGAGCAAAAGTAGGTCTAATGATGACTCTATAGCTGCTGTGGTAGTAGTTCCCATAACGCCAACAGTACCCAAACAGTTCTATAAAGACGTCTGATATTTAGAGCTACTCCTAGGCCTTTTACTTCTTCAAAAAATTCGATCAGTTGTTCATCCAACACCGGAGTTTTCTTTTCCGTGTAATTTGAATTCGCTCGGCGCATCCACCAGAATTTGCCTCCAACTAATTCGGATTAATTTGTTTTAAAAATGCAGAACAACAAGTTTGGGTAAGTTGCTTGCCCTCATCAGCTGTTTCAAAGTCTGAAAACATCGCCCAGGCTGTCTGGTTGTCAGTAAAATAATATCCTCCGCACTCCTGAGGCTTCTTTGCAAACACTCCCTACACCTATTGCAGCATTATCCTAGGGAAACTTTTCTAAGCAATGCTTGCCTTGTACCTACAAATTCCTGTTCCAGATCCTTCAATCTTTGGAGTATCTGGTAGATCCATTTTCTTATCTCAAGGAGGTTCTTCTCGGGATTAACTCCAAGTTATCTTCTTTAGTAAGCAGTAGCTTTGAAACAGCAAAGAACTCTTCTTTTCATCCTATAAATGGAGCAGAAGTAGCTCTAATTGTCTCTCTATAACTGTTGTGGTAGCAGTACCCAAATAGTTCTATCAACACGTCTGCAATTTAGAGCTACTTCTAGGCCTTTAACTTCTCCAAAGAATTCGGTCAGTTGTTCATCCAACACCGGACTTCTCTTTTCTGTGTAATTTGAATTCGCCCGGCGCATCCACCAGAATTCGCCTCCAACTAATCCGGATTAATTTGTTTTAAAAATGCAGAAAAATTCACCCCTATTGTTGGATTCAAACGGAAATCAAGGGTAGATTTTGTTCGATCAAAAAAAGTTGGAAAATTAAATGTTTTATGAACATTTTCGAACTGACATCTGTTGTTGTTCCCGGTTCGAATAAAGTTCGAGTGTCGTTTTATTTTGTTCAACCAACTCTGTTGAATTCTTCGATAATCATCAATGTGGAATTTATATTAGACTTGATCTAGTTCCTCTCAAATCGTGGTGTTTATTGAATTCAACCGATTCTAGATGAGTGGAACACTTACCTTTTTTTAGCAAAAAAATCTCCATACACAATCGAATATCTTTATGAT
Source organism: Hycleus phaleratus (assembly GCA_013841185.1). Classification (NCBI taxonomy): domain Eukaryota; kingdom Metazoa; phylum Arthropoda; class Insecta; order Coleoptera; family Meloidae; genus Hycleus; species Hycleus phaleratus. Next base: position 5,580 of record JACDRP010000172.1, read on the forward strand.
TCAGAGTGGATTTGAATTCGAATCGTTGATGATGATGTTGCGTTAATAATTTATTAAAGCATCCCTGGGGTTATCGAGTCCAATCTGAAAGCATCCCCGATACTTGGATGGAAATTTGAAATTTCAATCCCATTTTTCCTCTAATTCCCCATTATTTACCGTCAATCACACCGGATATGGGAGTTTTATTTTCATTAAATGTTGTTATCATTCATTTAAGATTCGAAAGGGAGTTGTTCTTTGCCATCTATACATTTATTTCCTCATTTCCAATTCAAATTTTGTTTTATTATTTCTTTATGATGAAAGGTTTTTATTCTCTTTCAAAGTCGCTTCTTTAACTCTTTCGCTATTTATGTGGATTTTCTTACAGAGAAACTTTCTTTGTTTCATCGAAACGTACACTACCCATTCATATTTATAGCAATAGATTCGCTTTATATATGGGGTGAGTTTTGTTATTTCATCGAGGGTGGAAGAACGAATAACGAGACAAGAATACGTTTATATTCCGTCATTTTTTTTACGTTTCAGCTATTACAGATGATAATCGCAGCGTCCCATCCGGTGGTGATGTTTGGGTATTGGTGATCAAAGAGAGCAAACCCTCCGATTCTGGTATTTATGTGTGTGAAGTCAATAGTAATCCAATTGTTAGAAGTTTCCATAAATTGAGCGGTAAATTTCTGTTTTATTTTAAATTGCGCGCTCAAATTATTGCTTGCTATTGGTCCAGCCAACGGTACGCTGGAAATTAACCAATAAGTAGCGAATATTTGGGCGCCAAATTCAAATTAGGTACAACCATCTTAATTGTGTATTATTTCAGTTTTATCGAAAGCTTTATTACCACCAAATAGTAATAACACATCAACTGATCAATCGATGGTTATTGACGAGTTAAGACAACCATTGTTCAATAGTCGCAATCATAATTATACGGATTGTTGTCTAACTAAGAATGTTTCGATGAATTGTTTGGGCTTCTGCAATATTCAAAGTATTCTAGAAGGTAGTACCGGACAGGATCCGGAGAATTGCGAATTAGATTTCCCGTCGATTGTCCGGTGTATGGCCGATGGTAGGAATCATGTACCGTGTTGTATACAAGAACGTGTCCCCGATATCTGTCAAGATGTTTGTCGTGGCGAATATACAGCAATCACTGATAATATCAAAACGCATTTCTCTTGTTCATCGTATACAGAACAGACGTTGGCTTGTATTGTTGAAGGAATCGGTAATTTTAATTCTGATGGGAATGTTTCTTTTCAAAGACTCCGGATAACTTCTCTGGAAAAGTCTGAAAGAGCTGAAATGTGTTAATTTGGACTTTTCCAGAAGAATTATTTTGGGTGTAGTTTTTGGAAAAATTAAAAAGAAAATTGAAAATCTATCAGCCCCCAAGTGTAGAGTTAACTTTAGTCTATTTAACTGTATAAATTTTATTTTTTTTTATTGACTATACAGAAGGATATGTGAGTTGGACAAATATCTCTTTTTCGACATTTATTAGGATTTTCCGGAAATCTAATCAATTTTCCCGATATCGGTTACCGTTTTCGAGTCAGGTGAATTGTACGATTCAGAGTTATCCGAGCCTTGAAGAGAAACATTTCTATTATTGTTTAAACAAGTGATAATTATTTAATTTTGTAGAATTGTTACCAAGCCCGCCTGACAACGTAGAAGTGGAGGCTTTAACTGAAAAATCCTTGAAAGTGTCATGGTCTTTACCGACATCGAACAGCGAAACAATCACCGAATACACAATTAACGTCACATCATTACGATCATTCGACGAACACCTTTTAGACCCCAGCGAAGCGATTTCGGATACAACAGCAACGACAACAACGAAAAAAACGGTAACCTCCTCGCATTCGATTTGGCTAAAAGTACCATCCACGAACAATTCAACAATTATCAACGATTTAACACCGTTTACAATGTACGAAGTTAGCGTGGTTGCCGGCAATAGACACGGTACAAGTCTACCGAGTTACACGGTACGTTCGTTAACTTTAACACCGGGCAATATCAAGCCGACAACCGGTGGACAAATACCACCGTTGCCGGATATAAAGAGCTGTTGTGCCAATAAAGGTATAGCCCATAAGACTTGTGTTAATAAATTGTGCGATCCATTATTGGCTGATAAAGTTGAAATTACCGATTTGATGATTTGTGCTCCGTGGGCTACCGATACGTTCAGTTGTTTAACGAATGGTTTGGATCACACGCCGTGTTGTAGGGCTAGGGGATTACCGGAATTGTGTCAACAATTATGCACTGGGAATGTCTCAAGTATCGATTTTAATTATTTCAAGTAAGCTCAAAATTTGCTCAAGAGATTGGAATTCGTTAGAATCTTCAATAAGCGATTTCTCCTTTATTTTTGATTAAAAATCCAAGCTCTAGGGCTTGTTGGAAAGAGTATTTCAAGCTGTACAACAATAATTTCCACAATCTCAAAATTTCTGTAGTGTTGCTTGAAATGCTCTTTCCAACAAGCCTTAATATTTGACTTGAGAGTTAAAAATAAAGGAGTAATCGCTTATCAAAGATTCCACGTTGTTTTAAAGAATTTTTGTCTAATTTGAACCGTTTTAGATGCTTGCGTTACATGGGCGAATATACAAATTGTCTCCTGCAAGGCTACGGTGTCCTACCCAGTGCACCAACCCAATTACACATAACGAATATTGAAACAGAATTTGCAATAATTCACTGGTCACCACCGAGAACATTAGGCGATACTGTAATGCATTATAATCTCCATTATCGTTCATTCAATATTGACGATAACGATTATAAATTAATCGAACGGATACATTCCCCGTACATTTTAGAGGATTTAGAAAGCGACACCGATTATGAAGTCTACGTTGAAGCTGTCAATACCCGTGGTGTAAGCTTGCCGAGTAGCCGTATCACCTTCCGGACAGCTAGCAAGATCATCGAGGAGAAAATCGAAGAATCTCTTGTCTATAACGTAACAGCATGCTGTGTTGAAGCCGATTTACGTCCAGTATGCTTACCGTTATGCTCATATAATGCAAATATGAGCGACATTAAACTATTGGCCGGTAAATGTGCTAGTAGTTTTAACACTTTGTTGCGGTGCGGTGCCGGTGGACGGAATCATGGGTCATGTTGTCAACGTCGCGGCGTTCCCAATGCTTGTCTATCGTTATGTTCGGGTGTTATGGTCGAATCTCTATTGATAACAGCAACAACTTGTATTCCTTATATTGGGAATATTGCGCAATGTTTTGAAGAAGGTACAGGTCTAATACCGGGACCTATATCGGAATTACATGCTACAGTAGTGGATAATCAAACGATCATGCTGGAATGGGAAACGCCGATTGATGGAAATAATGTTACCGATTATGTTGTGCATTATCAGAAGGTTGATAATACAACAATGCATGAAACGCTACTCAAATTGGATCATGTAAGCGATTTTTCTATAAATTGAGAGAAAGTGGAACAACCGGGGTAGTACCTAACGTTTAAGAACATAAAAAAGTTTTACCCGGCTGTTAGGAGTACGTTTCTATCGTACTATTATTAATTACCTTCAAATTAACGGAAAATGAGACAAAACGGGGTAGTACCTAACTTTTACGAACAGGAAAAAGTTTTGCCCGGCTTATAGGGCTAAAAGAGGTACGCTTCTATCATACTAATATTAATTACCTTCGAATTACAAGGGTGGGAAGCTGGTAGTACCTAATTTTACCCATCTTCCCTCTATATGATTTTATTACAATTTCTATCTTTTGATTGTAGCAAATGAATGTTAGTACAACTTCAGCAACGCTAACAAACCTAGAACCGGAGGCGACTTACCACATTTTCGTTGTGTCGCGTAATCAACACGGTACCTCATTACCATCATCGATAATTGTGATAAAAATGGTAAAACAAGACGGGCAATGGGTGAAAGCGGTAACATCGCCACCCCACACGCTGGCTGTATCGTCACACAGTGCCACTTGGGTGACGATAGCGTGGCAACCACCAGAATTCAGCCATCCATCCGAACAAATCACCTATCGCATCTTCTATAAGAATTCAACTGAAGACAAATACCATCAAGTTAATTGTAGTGTAACTTCTTATATGATCAAAAATTTAAATCCAAATACCCAATACATTGTCTATGTGATTGCCATCACTGATAAGGGTGCGAGTATGCCGTCTGAGACGTTATTAGCATGGACTGATCCAGCTTATCCGGCATTTGTTGAACCACCAACGGTACACCCAATCAATTTGGTCATTGAAGGTAGCAGTATGACGATATTGTGTATCGCTATGGGTACACCGATGCCGACAATTTCGTTGTATATCAGTGGACGATTAGTCCGGCAGGATACAACAAGGCATATGGTTACAGTTATTCATAATGTGACGCGAGATATGAACGAGATTTCGTGTTATGCTGATAACGGTTATGGGACACCAATGCAAGCTTCCAGACGGATTATAATAAGCCGTAAGTTTGTTCATTAGATTGGAAATTTTGAATTGCGCGCTCAAAATGTTAGGTTAGAATTTTTTAAAAAGCAGCAGCGGTACTGCAACACTTTTTAAAAGGCGCGCAATTCAAAATTCTCCATTGGCTCAATACTAATTCGATTTCTTTTAAAGATGGTCCCCATATCCAAGCTAGCGGTATAACAATGGCAGCCTTGGGTGACTCTGTAACGCTTGAGTGTCGCGTCGACGCCCTACCGGAACCGAAAATGATATTCTGGCGCAACCACGAAGACCGCACTCCAGTTATCCAAGGTGGCAAATACGACATATCAACACAACCAATAAGAGACGAGAATGATAAGTATTTGATGCATTTAACAATCAAAAATATCGCCGATATGGACGTTGGTGAATATTATTGCCATGCTGAGAACGCTTTCGGTAGTGCAACCCAACCGGTTTCGGTACGTATCCGTAATGTCGCCCCGGCTACCAACATCACCCAATGTTGTATCGAACGCAACGTCACCACGCCATGTATGGACGCCTGTTCGTTCTATCTCGATATGGACGCTGTTATCGATAAGCCGCAATGTATTGGTGATTTTGATAAGTTGATGAAATGCGCCGCTGACGGCTCGGACCATCGGAATTGTTGCGCCCAACGCGGCGTACCGCGGCGCTGTATCGATTGGTGTCGCGGCGAGCCGATTCAAAACAGCAAAAATTGCGTCCTATCCTACACGAAATACATAATGAGTTGTTTCCATGAGGGGCGCGAGAAACTACCCGGACCACCGCAGAATGTCCGCGTGGAATTCATCGATGCGCACAGTGTTAACATCATTTGGGAGCCGCCGAATAAAAACCCGCATACAGTTGAATTGTATCGGGTATTTTGGCGTTTGGTCGACGAGAACAATTCGAAATCCGGCCAGAAAGGCGATACACCCGAGACGCATTTGAAGATCGGCGATTTGAAAGACGGCGCAACTTACGAGTGCGTTATTAAAGCTGGTAACAGTAAAGGTACTTCGACTTTCACCGAACCCATCAAATTCACAATGGGGGAGAAGTATATAACATCGGCAGCTAGTCATAGTGATGATAATTCACATGCTGGTGTGGCTGTGGGGGTGGTTTTGGCCCTAATTGTCGTCGCTGCTATTGTTGTGGGTACTGTATGGTTCGTGCGTACCAAACGCCTATTTAGCCACAAAAGCACCAATGGGGTGGCTTTCGAAAATCCGAGTTATTTGCGGGAAGTCAACATGGACCACATTCAGGTAACTTTAACAAATTTTAATTGATATTTTTCGAAAATTTGTTGAATTATTGTAGGTACCACAAGGAGATAGTGCCGTACCGAACGGTACAGCTAATGGCATTTCTACATCGTCGTCTTCAGGCGGGCAAGGTTGGAAAAATGAAGCCTTACATGTACCTTCAACACAGCAAACTGAAGTCAATCCGACTCTGTATGAAGAATTGAAATTAGGCCAAGATGGTGCCGGTTTTAAACGACTTAAACCCTAGTATGATATGGATGGTGGTGATGAATCCAAATTTTAGATTTGTGATAATAGATGGTGGTAGAAAATTTCAAAAAAAATTAAAGAAATTTAGAAAAATTAAAAAAACAATGAGGACTTATTAGCTGTAAATTAGAAAAAATTTGCGGCTAGTTTAGCGTAGCTATAATTTATATTTAACAATTAAATAATCAAAGAGTCGCATTACAATCCAAATCCTTGAAAAATGGCAATATTCGGGGACAAATTCCTCATTTATTTTCCAATGGATTGAAACGATTCAATCAGTATTGGAAAGGAAATTTCAAGGACCATAACTTACCGGTTTCCATTTTGAAAAAATTTGAATAGATTTTGAGTTATAGAAGAAAATTTATGAGCGTGTTTTTTGTTGTAACCACAATTTTTCGCTCATGATATGCCCAATTTTCTTTATTTCGCAACGCAATCGTGGAATTTGATAGCAAATTGGCAGCACTTTTCATATCTGTGAGAATTTTTCCAATAGACTTGTTAGTTTTGTGCAAATTTTGAAAATATAAACAATTATAAGAAACCACAACAAAGAGCATGCTTCCACATATTCCTCTATAACTCAAATATAAATAGAAATTTTTCTAATCAGAAAACGTCATTCTTTGCTCCTTAAAATGTTCTTTCCAATGCCGCTAGAATCATTACAATCGGTTGTAAAACAAACGAGAAATCGAGGATTAAATATTGGCATTAGGTACCGGATTGAAAAAGATGCGGGTCCTTCAATTAAGTGACTAATCTATATGATAACCCATTGGATCTACTCTGATTAGTACCGAATATAGGGCGATTATGGGGCGCACGGTGTATTTGTTGGGATATCTTCACCTCGATTGTTTAGAGTGCATTCTAAACATGTCTAAAAACTGGTTGCATAATCAATAATTCTAGTAATTTTGCAATAAAATCAAACAACAATTAGGGATTAGTAGTGTCTAGTCGAATGTCCACGATTTCAATGTTTCTAAAATTTAATTAATTAAAATTCACTTATAGATAAAAACATATTATAAACAACACATATTGTGCCTTTCTATAAGAAACTTTTCTGTTTATAATTCCCATCGTATTGTAGGAGGATTTCTTTGTAAATAACTTGTAAGAATATTTGTAAATGTTGGTAGTTTAATCGAGAATAAAGTCCAAAGAAAGTTGTGTTGGGTTTCGTTTGGATCAACCCCTAACGGTTGAATCTTCCACCTGTTACCACCCTTCAACCGTGACTGCTACTATGCCGGTGGTCGGTCCTTTTTCAAAACAAATCCCTCACTATTTTTCTCACCCAGTTCGGTATTTTGCAACAATAGGAACAGAACAGAAATAATAACAGGTGTCCGTTGAGTTCCGCCTCTAGTCGCGGCGACTCGGACACGCATCTAGCCTAGCTGATTTCTTTCAACAACTCAAAGAAACCACAACAAGAAGTCCCCGTCATCATCATCATCATCATCATCACCATCATCATTGTAGTAGTAGTAGTAGTCATAGTAGTTTTGTAGTAGTAATAGATAGTAGTAGTAGTGGTGTGGATGTGTGTTTATCATTGTTGAATCGGCTACGGCTGAAGAGTCGCCGCCACCAAAAACGCGCTCAACAAACTTGGAATTTTCGCGGAAAATTCAACGGAAAATGTGAGTTGTGAAAATGCCCCAAACAGTGCTAAGGAACGGACATTCAACAAACAACGGACACATCCACCATCCAACCCATCATTATTTACCGCAAAATGGGCATCATGTGAAAATTAACGGGCATAATAATGGTAAGCGACCCATTTCCAAACGAATTAATTCATTAAAACAAACCCAACAACGGTAATTCAAGAGAAGAATTGGGATTTATATTCAAAAGACTGAATTGAGACGGAAATAATGGGAATTTTGTGGGAGATTCGATGGTCGATCAAGCGAGCAACTCGCTTTTTTCGGGGGATTTCATCCGAAAATAATCAACGAAATTCCGAATCTATTCGAGATTTCGACGGGAAATCGAGCCCGTTTAGGGTAATAAATCAAAAATTTCATTAAAATACACGATAATTAACGGGGAAAATCTAGACCAGACTTCTATTCTTTAACCAAAAAATAATTTCGAGGAGACTTCAATGATCAATCAAGCGATGCGTGTTTCGTTTTATCGAAAAAAACCAATTTTTTCACAGCGTAAAAAACTGGAAAAAAATAGAGAAGAAAACTTAACAATCCACACAAATAGATGATGATTAGTAGAATTACAAGGCCGTAATTATGTCGGCTTGAAGGTCGCCAATTTCCGCTTATCAATTATCATTTATTAATATGATACTAATTATTTTGTTTTTTGTATTGTTGGCTTTTGTTATTGTCTGATATAACAACATCCACAAGGTGTAATCATTAGAATGATTGCAATTTGTTTTAAAATTGATGATTAAACAGGTGGAACAGTGGCGGCTCGTTACTTACAACCATCATTATTACCGGATGAATTAAAGATAAATTCTAGTAGTCAGTGAGCGATTCGAAAAATATTTGGAGGAATTGTAGAGTAGTCTTTAAGGTATATTTCGGCAAAAATTGGAGCCGGTAGCTCATCGGGAAGTCGGTCGAAAAACGCGATTTTCAACCAACTTCACGATGAGCTACAGGGCTCAATTTTTGCTAAAATCCTCTCTAGGGATTGCTATAAATTTTCCAGAGATTAAACTAAACATGTACCTACTTTTAAATGGGCCGCCCCTGGTGACAAACGCGGTGTTATTCACGAAACCGACCTGATCTTATCTTAAATCATTTTAATTAACATTAAACTTGAATCAAATCTGACAGGATTTATGATTATTAAACAGTCATAGACTCATTATTATTGTTATTATCAAGATATATCTGTTATTATCACAGTTATTATCAATTTATTAGGATTATTGCTACTACAATGGCGTTTATCAACGGCTATCGATGACTTAAAATGTCGAATTTATTGAAGAATTTCGTTATCTGGCTGGTGAATTGTGGGCGTAAGGACGCTCCTATTGTACAAATAACAACAACCAGCCTACGTTTAATTTAATTTAAAATAAAAGGAGAAATATTCATACCGAAATTGAACGTGTGTGTGTGATCGATTGTTGGCATCTCCGCCCAACTTTGTTGTTGAAAATATCTGTCAATTTTTTCTATTATCATCAATATTATTATTATTGTTATTATTATAGAAAACAATGGGGTTATTGTTGGGGATTTTTTCAGAAATTCCATAAACAATTTGTAATAAAATCGACGAAACGGAAATAGATGCGAGATTGTTGATTTTTTTTCTGTGCAATAAAACTAAACAGTGTTGTTGTTGTTGTTGTGAATTATCGACGATTAACTGACACGAAAAATATTGAAAATCATGTCGATTATTGCCAGTCCGATGCAATCGTTTATATTGTGTGAGAATCCTGAAACTGATCATAATCGGGATTTTATTCCATGCCCATCCATCGTTGTTGTATGAAGTTCCGAGAAAAATTCCATCAAAACTGTACAATAAATTATAGCAAGGCGGGTGGTACGATCGTCTATCCTGTTATTCGGAAATAAATCGCGAAAATTCTCGATTTACCGCCACCTTCAAGCCAATTAACACACCAATTAGAGGCGAAACAACACATCAATATTGACGAATTTAATTACGATAATTAACCGGTTTTTTCCGTTTCTTTTTCGAGTTTTACATAATGGAAAATTATAAGATGTCCGTGTAAATGTTGGCGTACTTTTCAACAAACGTGTATTACAGTTAGATCTTCCGTTATCTACCGTTTTTAAACACAGTGGACAAACAGAAAATTCAGTGTAATTTCCACAAAAACGAGAAAATCCCAGCGAAAAAATGCAATAATGAAGATCTCAACTGTACGAAAAGGCGATCCCATCAGACATTCAGTTAATTACGGAAGTAACGTGTTATTAATGATCCTGTCTTGTTTATTGTTGCATTATAATTTTTTTTAGTTGTTTGTTTGCTGTAAAATTGTATTTTTCTATAGTAGCAAATTCACGATATTTCGCTCGGTTATCGTTATTAATAATTTTAAAATCTGTCATTTGTAATCTTTGATCGATCCGCCAATAATTGGACAGTAATCAATCAATGTTAAACAACTGGAAAAAATTCGTAGACTTCATTAATAACCAATAATTGATTGATTGAAACTTCGTCGCCTGATCGTTCGTTGAAATCTCCACGGAAATTCGCTTCAATCAGCACTGAAACCCGTTTATCCCAAGCAAACGGAATAAACGTGCCAAGTCTTGGCATTTTGACAGGAAAAACTACAAATTTCGTACCACGGAATTCAATTTTGCTGAATTTTGCCCATTTTCAATAACAAAAGCAGCTCTAACTATGAAAATTCAAAATTTAGTAAATTTAGCCGATGTAAATCAGCATTTTATTGGACAAAAACACAAAAATAAGGCAATTTCAGTTCGAATTTTCGCCCAAATTTTGACTTAATTGTTGACCAGCTAGTTGGCGAGTGAACAGGCTCGGTTGCCACTACCCACTGGTTTTTTCCCAATTTACAGTAAACCAAACAAAAATTCGTGATCAATAATCGGCGATAATCCAACTAAATTACCGTTAGGTTCGTTGTCTGATTGCACATTAAAATCTCCACTATAAATTTCCGTAAATAGATCGTTAATTAGTGTCGTTTTTAGTGATTGTTTAACAGGTGATTAAACGATAAAGCTTTGTCATTTTGTCAACATTATTTCACCTATTTCACTTTCAATTCCTATTGTTCTCGTCGAACAATCCATTGTTTTCCCCCCGCGATTTTAATTAACTTTTAATTAACATTGATTGTCTTTCGTGATAATCGTTTCTAACACATTCTAATCGATATAAATCTCTACAGTTCCCTAATTAATCTTGCTCGGGTTTTCTTGTTTCTTTCTTTAATTTTGTGTTCATCTCGTGTGTGTGTAGTCGCGATTGTTGTGGTGGTAGTCATCGATGGTGGTTAGATTTAACTATTTCCGATAATACGGCCGAGATGTTTATCTATAAATGGGCGAGAGAAGAGGCGAATAGAAAGAGAATTTATAACGTATACGGTAGGTGTGCGTACTTCGTGCGAAACGACAATGAAAGTTTTTCAAGTCACGATCACACTGTTCGCTTCGATTTGCAATGATTGTTATTGTCTTCCATTTCTTCGTCTTATTATCATCATCATCATCATCCTCATCATCATCATTATTATCATTATTTCAAGAAATCTCCAAGTTATCTAGTTGTAGTTTATTAAAATTATTGGATTGATAATGAAAAACAGAAGCATTAGAGATTTGCCCTTATATTCAAAACCTACAGGGGTGTTGAACTAAAAGTTAAACCCATCGATATTGGGACCGTATCCGCATCATTAGCTGATAAATTTGAGAGAATTTTAAAATTAAAAACGCTGAATCTTGATCAACGATTTCTACCTTATTTTTCACCATAAAATCAAGAATTAAGGCCCGTTGGAAAGCACATTTTAGGCTAAAAAGCACAAGTCCTATAGTTTAGAGATTTTGAGTTGGCAATGTTAACTCCATTTGCCAAAATGATCTTCAAAAACTTTAAAATATTCGATAAATTGTTGGTCAAATAATAGGATTTGCCATTTAGTTGAGCACCCGTGTAGTTTTCCATCGAACTGGGTCGTCGAGTATAAATTACGCCGGATATGGAAACAGTTCGCATTCCTTCTATAATATCGTAACTCGGTGTCATTAAGTTTGTACTTATAGCTCGGTTAGTTGTTCTATACAGACAACGACAATAGCTGGAATTGTTTCAGCTATTGTGATAAATTTCATCGGGCGATCACTTCAGGCTCTCCAGTTCGGATCTTTCAACTGAAATCGTATGATTAATAATAATAATATTAATAATAATAATGGTTGTTGTCAGTTGATTGGGCCGTTAGTGTTGTAGGCAGATATGTAAACTGTCACTTTTGATTTCCCTGTTGCTTTTAAAAGATCATCGTTTTGATATTAAAGTGTATTCATTGCTGTCGTAGCTAAGACATTGATGTTGTTGCAAAACGTTTATGTAAATGAATCGTGTACACACAAACACACACACACACACACACACACACATAGACAGACAAAACCGCCGTACAAACGTTTAATAAATATCTCAATCTGAAGTTGGAGAGAGCCTTACGGCATCCACTTTGATCTTGACTCAAGGCACGATCTCATTCAAATAAAATTTAATAGACACGAGAAAAATCGTTAATAACAACAACAACAGCCGGAAAATTCATTATTCATTGATATTTTCACTATCATGAATATTTTTCCATCAACAACAACTGGAACAATTTAAATAATTATTAGTTAGTGATTTCAACACTTAATTAAACTACTAAAAACATTTAAAAAACTCTACAACATTACAGTAATTTTCAAAGATAGTTGCACGGAAAAAATAGAACGTTTAAAATACTTCTAGATAGTTTAACGATCAATTATCAATCGACTTCTTATCGAATTTTAACGCTACGCCATATTAATAACTGTTTCTACTAATAATTTAAGCGTTTTTGATTTATTCATACAAGGTGTACAACGATATTTCAGCTTACAGTTACGTAATGTTGACTCGGTTGCTTGCTTTTTCATTAAAAAGTATCAAATTTAATCAGTTATGAAACAAGCTACGACAATATTCGTTAAAGTAACAGCCAACTGAAATTTCGTTGTCCGATCTAGCGTTGAAATCTGCGACTTTTTACAAATTTTGATTGCTGTAATCGAATTATTATCAAAATTCTTTTATCTTCGAGTATAAATATAGATTTTGACTTCTCAATTTTTTTGATTCCGCAATAACTCAGGCAATTTTCAAAATTACAAAAAAAGGGCTTCGCATTCCCCTCGGCTTTTGTATCAGCTTTCGAATGAGGGGTTAATCAATGTTGTAAAATGAAAACTGTGCCCAAATTCTTATCCAGATGTTTTCTTAATTTTCCGGAAAACTAACGGCGGAATTGAAAATACAAGAATTTTCGCAAAATAATCAAAATTGGCCAAGTTATAGGAGAAAATACGAGAAATTGTACAAAAATACGAAAAATTTGTATTAACATTTTGAAAAACGGAAAGAACTGTTGGATTCTATAAGAAATGCTCTTTTCAAAAATCTATTTCCGGTTGTCGTAGTCCCAAGGATGAGCGAGAAATCGTAAGTTACAAACTCACATTTTTGCAGGTGAAAATCCTAAGATGTACCTCGTCCCCTTAAGACTCCCAAAAAATCAACATTTCACGTTACAGTTGGAAAGTATCAAATTTACTCGATTATGAAACAAGCTACGACAATATTCATTAAAGTTATAGCCAATTCGAGAGAAATAGGTTGAACACTCGGTATAAAAATGGGTGTTTCGGGTTACTTATCCGATCGAGCGTTGAAATCTGCGAGATTTTACAATTTTTTGTAATGCAATTATTTTAAAAACTCTTTTGTTTTCGTGTTTAAAAGTAATCCAGATGACCAAAGGCATTGCGAGGTTAATTACCGTACTATCAAGTACGGTAATAATGGAAGTTTAAATCAAAGTTGGCTATGAAAATTTTGTTATGAATTATTAATTTGCAATGCCTGCTTGATTTTTCCGCTTAACGCTAACAGATCATTTTATAAGACGCAATTAGTTAGAAACCTTGTTTCTTTTAGTGTTGAGCTGTTTCGATCAAGTAATTTTTGATATGAACAAACGAACGGAAAAATCAAATAAGCTTTGTTGATTTGTATGAACCAAACTACGCACTAGGTATCAAAAATATGGCCACCTACGAGGTAAATTATTGTGGTACACTCAATATGAATAGAACGCAAAATATTTAAATAAAATTTAATGATAATGAATTGTAAAAAAATGATTATTTTTTATTTATTATAGTGAATAATTTGTGTCTATTTTGTATTGCGTCAACGTCGTTTTTGTTTCTATTGCCATAGATAGATTGTTGTGCCTATTATAAAAAGCGGCAACATTTCAAAACTGTACATATGCACCTGAAATATGACATAGAACCAACATCAAGTACGCATAAGAAACATTAATGTTTTGTTTTATATTGTTGTTGTTGTTATTATTGTTGTCTCTTTCACTCGAACAACATCCAACAAGAATTATTCAACAGTTAGACATGATGGGTAGGTAATTGTAATAAAATTATAAATTTGTTGATTTTAACAGAAAACATTCAAACAATAATACAGGCTCGATTTAAATCCGATTAGAATTATAGAATCGGGATAGGAATTATCGTGTCAACGTCCACCCCCGTTAGAATGGCGTTAAAATTTATTTTAATTGCATTCTGTCAGTCAGACAAGTGTACAGGGTGTGTCGAAAGTATCGCACAGAATTCCCAACAACAACACCATTTATGTTAATGAGTACATTGTGCTTTATGTTGTTGGAATTGTGCCGACAATCCGTCTTTTAATATCGGGAATAGCAACAAGGAAATTTCGCAAAATCATCCACTCAACATTAATTCGCGATTTTTTCGCCTCTTCTCCCCAACAACAACAACAAGAAGAAATTATATTAACAGGTGATTAAACAATACAACTTCACTTGTTATTTGACTATTGTTAACGTGTCGTTTTTGATCCGCATAGACAGCTGTAGATTAGTTGAGGGACATTGTTGGGTGATTTCAATAGGCGATCAAACCAGTAACCTTCGGATTCTTTTCTGTTCTATCTACTGTGCAAAAGAATCCAACAATTTACACACATTTTATTTGTTTGAAATATCAGTGAACGATTGTAGGAGTCGATTTCACAACCGCATCAACACACACATACAAAAAAATACAACTCTATAATAATAATATTGAAGAAAGAGAAGACAACGGAGGGAACCTTGAATTTACCAACCCATGTCCAGTATTCCAATATCTATAATTAGATAGGAAAAAATTAGAAAAATCTATCACGTACTCGAAAATAGGCACGTGTATACGTATCGATAGAAATTTTAAAGAAAACAATCCAAACCGTACCGGAAATTCGATCCTCTTCAGCCAATTTCCGGCGAAATTACGCAACAATTCGACCTTTACAACTGACGGAAAACGACCCAATTCTCGACACAATCATCGCTAAATGTCGCCAATAATTCTCATTACTGGTGTAATTCGAAAAATCGCTTACAGATAACGTGATTATTAATATTAAATTGGAATGTTAATAACCGTTTCAGTCTATCGAACTGAAAAATAAAGCAATTGCTCCTATATTATTTCGAAATTTAATCCCTCTTTCTCCTCTTTCACTTCAATCGAGATCTAACAAACGGAATTAATTTTTAATTGATTAATAAACTTGCAAAATTGGCGATTATTCTCAACCGATTCAACGATTTTCTTCTTTTAATTTCGAGCCATTAACCAAGAGAATGCACAATTATTTTTCCTAATGCAACATTTATAGAAGCGTAACCAAAATAAAACGGTACTGTACGTTTAACTGTTCTCTATATGCATAAAAATCATAATAAAAATTGTTTAAAATGTTGATGATGTACGTGTATTGTCGACTTGTTATCCGTGAAAGTTATTTTCTGTACAAAACGAAAAGTTACTAGTTTAATCGACCATTGAAGTCGTCGTTAATGCAATTCAAAAACAGATATTTCAGCGGAAATGTATTTCGGTTGCTAATTTTTCGGTGAAAGTAATTGTAGTTTCTTGCTTAATCGACCGTTAAAGTCTCTCGTTAATCCAGTCCTATTGTATGAAAGTAGATTTTCAGTTTCACTACATTTTCCACAATACTTTCGATAATGTTGAATTAAATCGTCCGTGAAAATATCCCTCTACTTCCTGAAATTGCGGTTCAAATATTCGTTAATCAAAATCTACGAGTATTTTGGAAAATTCTGGAATTGTTCGGTTGTCATTGAAAAAATCCCGTAATTCTACTTCGTTGATCGTTGATGTCTCCATATACAGGGTGAGCTAAAAACACGAACATTAAAAGTATGGGAAGTTCTAATTGCTGGTAGTTTTTGAAATTTTGCTTATTTTTCAACTACTTTTAGAAACTACGCTTGTTACCCCTGAAAAATAGGGTAGTGCATCCCCTTTATTATTTAAAATCAAATGGTATTTCTATTGTATTTTCCTGAAATTTTTAACTTTGTAGAGGTAAATTCAAAAATTCATACGTTTGAATTTCAGAATTTCCAGTAATTTATTGACTCGCCCTGTATTTGTGAAAAATTCAAAATAAATCAAACTTGTCATTTATTCTACTGTTGAAACGATAAACCTTCAGGTATTTTACCAAAAATTTTATCACTGAAATTTCAACAATTAAACAAACGACCATTTTTCGGGGACTTCCACATTTTTGTGCCACTCGAAAATAATCGAATGACATTTAACAAATCTCCATCGAATTGAATAATCGAAGAACAAGAGAAACGAGGAAAAACATCTGATAATTTATTGATGTAAATTGTAAAACAACTTTGTAATTAGTTAATTTGTATTCGAAACAACATTTCCAACGACAATATTGACGTTAACTTTGGAAATTAATCAATAATTGATTAGATTACATCAATTAAAATGAATAAAATCAAGGATAATCGAACCAAATCTAAACAAATTGAATTCTAATCTTGATCTTTAATCGATTTGGTAGACCAATAATAGATTTAATAATAAAGGTCAAGATTTATGTAAAAAAAAAGATTTATAGCACAAAAACTTAACGTTATAACCGTTATTGTTGCTATTCTTCTTCTATTATTTACCATAAAAATAAAACAATCACCTCGATTCTAATTAATTAAGTTTAAAATAAAATAATTGAAGATTAGAAAGAGCATAATAATAGAAATAATAATAGTAAAAATGAAAGAATAAACATTGAAATATAATACAGTTAGCATTATTTTTGTTAATTCGTCTTATACGTCCGACCTCGAAATGAATTGGAGCGAATGTGTGTGTGTACGTTTAAAAGGTCTTGGGAATTTAATTTAATTCAATAGATACGTGGATAATTAATTTCCTTTGTTAATTATAAAGTAAGAAGAATTCAAAATCTACGCTACTAAATCATATTTGTGCTTGGCCTCCTGATTGTTGAATTAAATTGGAAAAGACTTGTGAAATCTCTATTATTTATTAATATTTTTTCCGTCTACATTTTTATATTAGACAGGTTTTCTTCTAGTGAAAGTGTTAACATAATGTCGAATTTAAATACAATTGAAGTTGTATATCATTTCTCTTGTATTACAATAACGATCAATGTAGAATGTGTTAGAGTTTTGTTCCAGTTTTTTCAACAATTGTGTAGAAAATGAATCATTTTTATGAGTCGAGTTGCTTTCTAGATTGAGCATTGAACTCTCTTTGAATTCGTGAATTTTCAGTCGAATCCACAATTTTTTCAGTTTTCAACTTCAAGTTTCTTGCTTGTTTGATCATTGAAATCTCCATTTAATTCCCAATTTCTTGTACAAAATCAATTCCATTTACTTATAAAAGCTCGGCATATTATTCGTTAAGTTTCTATTACATGTGTTTCAGTATTACAAAAGAGAAATTCACCTGAAATTCTAATTATTACATGATTATAATTTCAATACACAATCGAAGGTTATTTTCCTAGACATCTATTGAAATCACCGATGAATTGTACATGTTGTAAAAATTGTGCGTGTTGTTTGATGAATTTTACAGTTTCAGGCCCCAATTCTTTCTTTAGACTGTAGTTATAAGAAAACAATCAATTTTCCACCGGTTTCGTTGGGAAAATTCTAGAAATTTTCCTCCAAGTCGAAACTAACTGTTTTTCTATTTACTGTTTGATCGATTTCCAGGTTGTAACAGTAATGGTGTTGGTCGAGTATGGATGAACGGTCACGCAAAACCTGAAGATAAACAATCAACACTATCTAGGTGAGTTTTTCAGTGATTCGACAAATTTTTCAACTGAAAAAAATTAATAGAATAAATAAATAATTTACACCGCAGTTGGCTATAATTTAAGTTTCTAAGGTAGATTGCTTCGTATTTCACAAAATTTAACATGAATGCAATTTTTGAGTGTCCGAGAAAAGCTACGACATTGTTTCTAAACTTATGGCCAACTATATGGTAAAATTCCTTAGTCTCAACGATTAACAGAAATGAGGAAGAAGAGAACAAGAAACCGGATACCGTCACGTGATAAAATTATTGAAATACTGTAAAAGGCCAATTTTCATTAAATATGCTATCAAATCAAGATTTTATTATCATCATCATCATCATCATCATCATTATTATTGTTAGCCCAGTGCTGGTACTCTAGTTATCAATAATTATATCAATTAAACTTTTATAGCTAAATAATTTCTCTAATTTCCTTTAAATACAATAATAATTTAATTAAAATTTATCGTTAATTACGAATAATTAACAATAATTGGTCAATAATTGTTTAATCATAGCAGAAATTACAATGTAATACTTCTTAATAACGGACTTTAGATTTATGCTCTAGAAATGAAGACGAAGAAGAAGAAACAACAACATTTGATCTCTCAGTGACTTAGTTTACCACTCAAATTGTAGCGATTAAAGATTGAATTTCTGTATTCTAATCGTTTGAATGATACTTAAATAACGGTGAATAAGCCTATGATTAGAAACAATTAAAATCGAATTGTTTTGCAATATTTACAGGAAATGAATAAAGTGAAAACGACACATTTCACGCTATCTCAAAGACAATTAAATTTGAATTAACAAGATGAAATACAGAGTGTCTCGACTATTTTTTATGCGTATACTGACTTCTTATTTATAGATAGAATGTAATAAAAATAGAAATATTTTGTAATCTTAAGGGTGCGGTTTAGTTAAATAGAGCTGATTCAAAACTGAACAACTTTTTTATTTTCCAACGGATTTCAATGTTCTAAACGGTATTTGAAAGNAAAAATTTAAACTAATTCTTCTAATGGCGATTCTATTCTGCATTTATTTAAGACAATAGGCCTCTTTATATTTGCTGGAGACACCCTGTATAGACGTGTGCTCGTATCGAGTATCTTGAATCGAAACCTATAATTAGTACGTACGCCACTGGAACATTTACACATGCATAGTTGGATTATAGGCGATTTATTGTTGGTTAATAGAGATAGAGAATAACATCTGGAAATCGAATCGGACAAGTTAGAAACGGTACATTTCATAGAGCGGCTTCAATTCACTTAGAATGCATGTTAGATTATCTTTCTATCGCGAAATATGATGGTGATGATGATCTAGACGTGCACTACCGTTTTTCCGTAATGGTTCATAATTTCGATCAAGTAGTCGTGTTGTTCATTAATCAAAAACAAATAGTCGAAATCTTGTCAAATTTCAATTCATTCGATTTAAATTATCACCGCAAAAATGTTCCTTTTTGATTGTTTGATAATATTATTATCACTCTCCTTATCAGTTTTGGCATTTTTGTTATATTCAGTTGGCGATTTAGAAAAATTCCGATTAATCTACGGCCCGAAACTGTACTACAATCCATTACCATTGATAACGACATTTGGTGAGATTATAACAACACCAAAAGATTTAGATATGGCTATCGATAATTTAAAATCGAAATTAAATGAGAAATATCAAAATTTGGAAATTTCCAATAAACATCTACAGGAGAAAATGGAGAATTTCCAAAAATTGGAAAATTACAAGCGCTACTTCCTCGAACACCAAGCTGTTTTTATTAAATTACAAAACGATTATAACGAAATACGAAATCATCTAGTCAAAATGGAGAATTTACGGAAGATTATCAAGAAAATACCACCAAATTATCTCGATAACAACAACATCAACAATAATAAATCGATTAATTATTAGTTGAGTTTTATTTGAAAAAATTTGATTATCTATCGATTTAGGTACTGTACAGAGGAGCGCCAGCGCCGGCCGCAGACCTACCAGGCTGTACGGAGGGCATGCCGGGAACGCGGCGCGCTATTCGAAGATGCCGACTTTCCGGCCGGACCACGCGCCTTATATTACCACAAGAAGCCGCAATTACAACCGATTGTTTGGATGAGGCCGCATGTAAGTTGGACATAAATAACAATAATCCATAAAAATAAACAACAACATCCTGAAATTATTACAATTTAATATCAATTTATATGCACGATATGGAAATTATAAAACAGCTTGTTTCTATCATTTCCAATAGAAAATTATCCTTCAGTGTTGGTTTATATCATGCGTGGAATAATTTAATAGTGTATCCACACATGTGTGTATAACATAGGATGTGTTAAAGTCGTAAATAAGTTAAATTGTAGTTGTTGTGTTGTAAAACTAGCTGAAATATTATACAATATACCTACAGTACCTATACTATATTGTGATAAATATTTTACAATTGTGAAAGATTTATTTATTTCAACGAATAATATAGAAAAATCATTTATACCCGTATATGATTACTTTACTGAATCGAAAATAACTGGAAACTGGTTATTAGAGAATAATAAAATGTGTGTGTAAATTTGATAAGAATCGCAAAATTGATGAGACTCTTATTTTATTGTTCTAGAGTTTATGGGACATTTTAGCAGAAAATCCAACAAAATACGACTCCAAGTGTTGATAATCGAGAACGATACACAATTCGTTACAGTTGTATTTCATTCAAGTTGGAAATTTTCTGTAAAATGAAATTTTTCAGTTATTTTCATAAGAGTTCGTGACTTGGTCGATCATTGCAGTCTCTGTTGAGTTCTTTAAAATTTCGATTATTTTATGGAGAATTCTGAAATTTTTTACAGTTCCATTCTATTTAAATAGAAGATTTTGCTTAATTATTTATTCAAATTTTTGTTAAATTATTCAATGTTCAGGTCTGTTATTGAAATTCTTAGATTTTTTCAATTATTTCTATTATTGTGTCTTGATTGATTATTGAAGTTTCTGTTCTTGAATTTTTAGATAATTTCAGGTCAAATTTCCTTGATTTTTACAATTTTCAATAGTGAATTTCCACCAACCTTTCAAGTTTTCTTATTTTTATGAACTGAACTTCTATTTCTCTATTTTCAGCTGTTAATTTGAATTTTCTCTTATTAAAAGCTACATAATTTTGATTTCACGACAGAAGTTTGTGTGTTGATCGACCATTGGAGTCTTCGTTCAATTCTTCTTTATTTTACCCAGAATTTTTTTCGAAACGCATTGAAGCTTCCTTGTTACAATAAATTTCCAATTTCAAAACAATTTCAAAAACTGCGTATTGTATCAAAATTGAAGAGCCTGAAATCTACAATTTTCTTCTAAATACCTATTGTTAGTGATAAAAAAGTATCGTTTTCAGCTAAATTCAGCTCGTCTAGATTCAAATCAGCATTACATGTGGAAAAGAGGCGTCTCAATTATTGCTCAAATTCACAATAATCGCAGTATCTTCATTTTATCTTTATTTGAAATCCAAACTCGCCTTTCTTTTATAAGAAACGGCAATTAAACGAAAGATCTAGCACAGACATACGAACATTTCCTTCTCATCAACAACAACAAAACACACAATTCTCATCAACTTTGACCTAATGTCGACATCTTAACCAATTTTGATTAAATTAAATTGCCATCCACGCTTACACACATATGCCATTCTTTCACTTCTAACGGCATCGAAAAATCGATGGAAATTTCTAATAATCTCTTGAATTGTTATTTTCTAGGAATTGTGTCAACGGCCACGATTTGTCAACGAGAATACGAGCACGGACTTGCTGAAATTCTCGGTTGAATCTGGTGAATTAGGTGACCAATGGCTATTAGCAGCTGTTGCTTCATTAGCATTAACACCGAGATTTCTTGACCGTGTCGTACCGCCCGATCAAGGCTTCGACAATTCACATTCGTATTGCGGCGTATTCAGGTAATCATACAAAACAAAACAAAACATCTAAAACAACATTCCTGTTGGACAATTGACAATTTAACCGGACGTCGGATTGATTTCCGTTAGCCACTCTCTAAATAAGACACAAACAACAATTGCATAGCCTGCTAGATTCCTTAACAATTCGATATTTGAAAGAAATGAGGAGGTCTTTAGACGGTTCAATTCTGAAAAATCTGAAACTGTTCGAACATTTGGATTTATTCGATAGTTATGCGCAAACTCGTCAAATGTCAACGCATGCGTATTAATTTGAATATTTTCCTTATGATTGAATATTATTACGATCGATCGATGGATGTTACCTATCTAGGAATCGAATGGGGCTATTCGCAAGCGGAAACTCGTCCCATCTTTACATTGAATACGAAATTAAATTGTTTATTTGTAGTCGATTTGATGGTAATTTGCTTTAATATATTTGTCATGGTTTTACCATATCTTGCCGACGTTTGTCTTATAAATTATTTATAAAAGCTGTTCAATGAAGATTATAGAAGCTGAAAAATAAAAAATAAATAAATTTACTGAAAAAATGTAGTAACAATGGACAATGATTCTAGTCGTTGTTGTAGTTATTGTTGTTTTTATTATTATTGTTAGAATGTCGAGACTACGATTCTTCTACTTTGCAATTCTTTTATTGTTAATTTATTAAATCGAAATATATTCAATCAATTATATTTTATTGTCAAGATGCACGTTACGTGATCTCTGTTGTTGTTGTTGTTGTTGTTGTACAAATTAACTTAACCGACGATCTTGATAATTTTATGCATTTCTAAGGAGCGCTTCGACAAACGGAACACCACCACAACAACAACAGCATGCTGTGTAAATAGAGAAAACAAAAATTGATTGTTGTTTATGATGTTCCGTTGTTGGTGTCCGTGTGTGAGTATTTTCCAAGAAGAGAGGCATGCAAAACACTCTCTCTTCTAGTAGCTATTTAATTAGATTTATTAGGTATTTGTACCTGATAAAAGCTTAAGAAGTTCTCCTACTTTACGACGATTTTCTATACAAACACACACAGACTAGTTATTTAAATATTGTAGACAAAAGTGCCAATTAATTTAAGCAAAAGTAATGACAATTGTTGCGACTTAACGGCTAAAATAAGCACTCCTTTCTGCAACTTGTAAACTTCCCAATTTCGTTATTATTTGCCAGATATGTTGCTAATTAGACAGTTGTTCCTCTACCAAATGAGTTGAATTAAATTAATTAAAATCCAAAGTTTCTAGAAAATTCGATTTACTCCTATTATGAAATATTATAGAAAATGAATATTTTTTATGAATCGAGTTAATTTCGAGATTGAGCATCGAAGTCTCTTTGAATTTGCGGATTTGAAACATTAGAGTTGGTTAAATTTTCTTACCCACAAGTTCAAGTTTCTTTCTTGTTTGACCATTGAAGTCTCCATTTAATTTTCAATTTTTTTGTACAAACTCGATATAATTTTCTCATGAAAGCTCGGCATATTATTCATTAAATTTGTACTACGTATGTTTCAGTATTACAAAAGAAAAATTCGCCTGAAATTCTAATTATTACATGGTTATAATTTCAATAAACAATCGAAGGTTACTTGCCTAGACATCTATTGAAATCACCTACAAATTGTACATGTTTTTGTAAAGATTCCAAGGAAATTTTGCGTGTTGTTTAATAAATTTTCTTTCTTTAGTTAAATTAATTAAAATCCAAAGTTTCTAGAAAATTCGATTTATTCCGATTAAAATTATTTTTTAACACAAATTACACCAGCTCGAAATCGCGTAAATGTGTCCAGATCTTCAATCCTCAACTAAATTTACCAATAAATAGACTTTAAATTTGGCCTAAAAATGCCGAATTATCCAAATATTAGTTGAAATTTGCCAATACCGAATCGATTAGAGAAATTTAGCGTTCCTTCCGTACGATACGATCAGTTTTGTCGATCTTCTCGTCTAATTCGAGTTTCTCACGCTTGTAACTCCACCGATTCCCCACAACAGATTGCATCAATTTAGAAAAAAATAACAACAACGAGATCCTGAAAACACTTTTAAGAATCTAATGGAGAGACAACAAGAAATAAGGAAAAACAAACAAATTCTTGACCTGAGACACACACATACACACACACTCTTTAGTAATTAAGACGAGTACATACGTAAGAAAAAATTAATTCTTAACGTAGAAAAAGAGTGGCTAATTGTTGGGAATCTTGTATTTTATGATGTTGATTCTAATCTTGTTGTTTTTTCGAACAAGAAATAGAAGAGAGTAGAAACAATAGCGTGCCAATTTCGGAGATTATCTACAAAAGAAACAAGACGATTGTCATCTAATTCATTATGATTGTTCTTAATTATTGTCGGTTTTTAGATTCCGTTTCTGGCATTTTGGTGAATGGAAAGATGTGATTGTTGATGATAAATTGCCAACATTCCGGGGCCGTCTCGTCTATCTTCACTGTTCAAATACGACCGAATTTTGGGCGGCTCTGTTAGAAAAAGCGTACGCAAAGTAAGCTATTTTCACCAATTATTGTTTAAATTGATTTATTAATTTTTTTGTGTTTTTTTTAGATTTTATGGTAGCTATGAGAGTTTATCGCAAGGTTCAACCACACGAGCTTTACAAGATTTGACCGGTGGTATCGTTCAAAGTTTCGGCTTAACCCACCAAGATCGCTTCTTAACGTTCCAAGTATTGAACAGCGCCGTCCCCCGATCTAGTCTATTAATCGCAACAATCACCCAAGATAAAGACAATAAACGGCAATTGCGTTTACGGAATGGTTTAATAACACAACATGCGTACAGTGTGACGGGTTTGGCACGTGTCCGTGGTCCGAATGGTGAAACACCTCTAGTCCGTTTGCGTAATCCATGGGCGAAAGGCGAATGGACTGGGGCATGGAGCGAACGCAGCTGGGAATGGGACGGTTTATCGGCACGCGATAAAGAATTATTGAGCGTTCGTGTTATCAACGATGGTGAATTTTGGATGTCGTTTGAGGATTTCTCACGGCATTTCACACAATTGGATTTGGTTCATATTGGGCCGGATGATTGGATGTTGGAGACGGCGTTGCATTCGAAACAGCCGTGGCGGGCGGTATTGGCGCGGCGGCGATGGCGGGCCGGCTATAACGCCGGCGGTGGGCCGACCTACATTGAAACAACATCGATGAATCCGCAATTTCACGTACAAATACCGAGGACGTCGTCCAATAAATGCCATGTTGTTGTTTCGATAACGCAAAGCTATGAAACTGGAATCGGTGATTTGAAGAAGAAGAAGCCGCTGTATGCTATCGGATTTGCTGTCTATGAAGTTCCGCATTCAATGCAACGATTGACCACACATTTCGTCGCCGAACAGGTATTTCAACCTAAATTTAGACTAATTCTAGCTCCAAAACTATGGAATTCGGATAAAGTTTCACATCTATAAAATAGCCCTTAGAGGATATTTTAGCAAAATTAGAACTTTGTAGCTTATCCCAATATCGCGATTACTTCTGTTTCCCTTTCCGTTTCCGGTTCTGTTCTGCCAATAGAATTGCAATTTTTCTTCACAAATTCCAGAAACCCCTGGACGTTACCAACCATTCAATCGCCCGTGAAGTTGTGACGTTCTTCACGCTACCACCGGGCGATTACATCGTCGTACCGCAAACAAACATCCCGAATCTTGACGGGAAATTCCTGTTGCGTATCTTCACCGATGAACAAAGCAATATTTGGGAGGTCAATGAAGATAATATGATCATTAGGAACATATCTAGTGAATTTATGGAAGAATCACCACCACTTACAGTAAATTCCGCACACAAATCTGACGATTCGCCTTTAATATCTGCTTGAATTTCAGCCTGATGGCAAGACGATTCTACCGAAACTTGTACTGAAATTCCCACCGGAAGTCGATGCTAGTCAATTACAAAAAATCCTGAAAACCTACTGGAAACTATGTCTGTGTGAGAAGCCCAGTTTTGAATTGTGTAAATCGTTGATAATGTTGCGTGATTATAATATTAGCGGTAGAATTAGTTTGATGGATATGCCAGTATTGATACACATGTTGCAATTTTGGCGGGTACTCTATGAGAAAAATTATGAAATTTACAATAGTTTTGTTAATTTTAACAATTTCAGTTAGCATTTCAGAAATTTGAACGTGGCCATAACAGCGGTAAAACTTCCAGTTATCATCTGAGGGCTTTATTATGGGAGGCCGGTTGTACGGTTAGCAATAAAGTTTTGGAATGTCTTATCTTACGATTTGCCAAAAATCGTATATTGACAACTGAAAATTATATTATGGCATTAGTTCGTTTACATCTAGCTCATGGTAAGATTCTATAACAATTGTACTACGATTAAATTGGTGTGACTCATAGCTGGCTTCTGTGTGGAAAAATAGTCTTTTCCATACTAGAACGAAAAAGCGCTTTTTTCTGAACGCTGAATAAATTTTACAGGTTTGTTACAATATCTTCACCTATCAGCTAAAATCTACATAATTTGTCAAAAGTTTAGTTTTAAAAAACAGTGGTTATGAAATTTTCAGATTTCAGGAGTACTATTTCAGTTTCTGTTTAATCACAGAAAAAATTGTGCACCTGACTCGAATGGAAAGGGCCTTTTTGAAACTCGTACAATTGATTAATGAGCGTTAGAGTTTTATAAAGGCGTCGTTTCCACACTTGTTGCAAAACAATCCCTGTTTTTTCAAAATTGTTTTGTTTTAATTTCAGAACGTTATCACAATATTGATACGAAAATGAAGAGTAATCCGCTTTCTTTAGAAGAGGTAATTGTTTATTTATTATTATTATTTAGTAGTTGATTAATACGGAATTTATTGTTTTAGATGATATTAATGACAATCTATTCGTGACTAAATCAACCAAAATCGTGTAAAAATGGACCAAAGATTTGCAATAATCAAATAAAAAATAGCCATGTATATAATTACATTATTTATTTATTAATTTAATTTAAGAATTACTGTAAAAATTGCACTGGAATAACAATAAAAATGAAAGAGATTTGAAATTGATTTCCCGGCGCCTCCACCATTTTTACAACTTTATTTGGTATTCATAAATGTTGATATTTAATCGTCAATTTCTCGTTTATTTAATAACCGATTTTAATGATTCAAAAAGTATTTGAAACAGCTTCTCAAGGAAAATCCAAATGTATTTACTGTTTTAAGAAGTTCCAACCAAATTTTGAATTATAAAAGAAAATATAGGAGCATGTTTTTTTTTAATTATTTCATATTTTCCTATGAAAATTGGCAAATATTATCAATTTTTCAACTATTTCCTCACCATATAAAGCAAATTAAAAGAGTTTTCAGATCTTCAAGAAGTTTTCCAAAAGATCTGTTGCAATTACACGTCTATTGTTAAAATTACTTAAGTTATAGGGGAAAATATGAGTAAATTATGAGAAATAATAACAAACAAGATGCTCCATTTTCCTCTATAACTCAAATTTTAATCAGAATTTTCATAAACAAAAAACGTGATTCCATGCTGCTTAAAATGCTTTTTTCAGTGCTGCTCAACTCATTATAAATGAGGGCATTGTAAATGAGGGCTAGATCAAAACAATTCATCTTGCGATTTTCTTTATTAATCTACCAACAATTTACAAATGTGTACTCTCAACAATACCACCACACGGTGCTAAAACTTGCCGCAATTTATTCCAAAACACTTGCTGTTTCTTCTCCTCACTATCCCATTGTAGATAAATTCGCGTCTTTAATAGAAACTTCAACGTTGGCGTCAACAATTCCCGATTAATCGAACCCAATTTTATCAAAATTAGACTATCATCAATCTCCTGATACGGATCGATGTTGTTATCGTTCAAGAATAGATGGTGATTTTCGACGATTTGTGTCTCCCAACGGCACCACTGTGATTTCGCGTATGAATTGCTGATAATTAGAAGAATTTTACGGCTTTTACTGATACAATCGACGACGTTTTGAGTGATTAACGTGCCGACTTGGAAATCGCGTTCGTACACGCACAAGCGAATATTCGGCGGGTAATTCTCCAACATTCCAACTAACCGGACGACAAAATTCCGGTCTTCGTTGCTGTAACTGACGAAAGCGTCGTAGACGTAATTGTGGTTGTTCGTATCGAAATTTTTACGTTTCCTTATAATTAAACCCTTACGGATTAAATAGAGACGAGTTAAAAACAACCAATAGCGTAAATGCCAGCGATAATAGAATAAAATTGCGCTAATTATTGAGATGGTAATCAAAATAACGACTAGACTAGTGATTGCGATTAAACGGATTGGATCCGTGCAAATTTCCGGGTTTTGTCGGTAAAATTCCGGTAGAGTTGTGTTGGTTTTCGTGTCCGGATACGAGCAGTAGATTGTTTGGTTTTCCAACAATTTCACCACATTTTGGTCGTTGAAAATTTGGAAAATCTCGTAAATCGTACAGTTACAAACGAACTGATTATTGGCCAATTCTAGTTCGGTTAAATTCCGGAAGTCCTCCCACATGGCGCCGGTCAAACTGCTCAATTGGTTCGAGCGCAAATTCAAAATTTTCAAATTCCGATTGCCGGAAAATACTCGATTTTGCCACGAATGCAATTTATTGTTCGATAAATCCAAAGATTGAAGTTTGGGGAAATTTACAAAACTCATCGGTTCGATTTCTAATAAATTATTGCGTTCGATACCTAAATGTTGGAGATTTTTCAAATTTTCGAAAATTTCCGGGTGGAAATATTGCAGATTGTTGCCACTTAACAGGAAGATTTCTAGAGTTTCTAAGCCTCCAAACATACCCTTCGAAATCTCCCAATTTTTCATGAAATAATTGTTTTCCAAATTGAGAAATTTCAGGTTTTTCAGCATAGAAAAACTGGCGTTTGCTATAAAGAAAATCGATGCGTTCTTCAAACCTAACACGCGCAAATTTTCCAAACCGATAAATGAGTTCTTGTAAATCGCGTTGATCTGATTGAAACTCAAGTCGAGATTTTCCAGATTTTCCATGTGAACGAAACGGTTCCGGTACAGGGAAAAATCGATGATTTTCGACGATTGCCGCCCGGAATTGTCCTGCAAATCGAGATAAGTCAACTGTTGTAACAGTACCCCGTCCGGAATTGTCGTCAAACGGTTACCACTCAATAGCAGAATTCGTAGATTTATCAGATTTATAAAAGAATCATTGTAGATTTCCAAAATTAGACACTCTCGCAAATCTAAAATCTCCAAATTCGGCATTTGCGGAAAACTCGCCGGTGTTAACACTTCGAACTGGTTCCTAGCCAAATTTAGAGTTGTAATATTAGATTGTCCGATGATTTCCATCAATTTCTTCGGCGGGTGTTTACGGAAACCCACCGAATAGAGATTCAAGCGCTCTAACGGCACCCGATACTGGATTGTCGTGTTGATCAAATCGGTAATAACAGTTGTATTGAAAATATTCTCGCCCAGTCGTAAAATCCTCAGATTTGGTAAGAATTTGAACACGTCCGGATCGATGTACTCGATTTGGCACAAGATCAAGTTGAGTTCTTCCAAGCGACTCTGGTTGAGCGTTTCGAAAGCGTTCTTGGCGATTTTAACGAAATTATTCTGGCTCAATTCGAGCTTCTGTAATTCCGGTAGATTCCTCAGCGATAAAGATCGTGTAATTTGCGTAATTTCCACGAAATTATTATTAATTAACACCAGCTCGTTTAATTTGGGTAAACCGGAAAGACTATCGATATCGAAATGATTCAGTTGTTTATTACCGGAAATTGATAATTTCTTCAAATTGTCTAAACCGGCAAATGTACGATTCTGTACCTCCATCAGGCGATCATTCCCTTCGATTTCCAGAGTTTCCAAATTGGTAAAATTCACGAAATCGCCGAATTTTAACGCAACGATACCGCTCGCCTTCAATTTGAACCGTTTCGCCGGCGTGATGTTGAGATGTTTCGGGAAATTCAAGCAAATCTCCCGTCCGAAACAGACGATTTGTTTCTGTGAGTAGAAACGGCACAAACAGCCGCTAATTTCTTCACATTTCAACGACGAACGGGAGTACTCATTCGTGAAGATTTCGTGCTCGTTGATCGGCGATTTCGTCCAAATTTGTGGCGTACCGTTGGCGAATTTGTCGACGAGAATTGTTAGAAACAAGACGAATATTGTCGGCATTGAGACAACGTAGCAGAATCATCTCCTGCAAGTGGAAGAAAATCGGAATTTAGTTAGTGGGCGAAAACTGTAAATTCGAAAATTTCCAAAAAATTCGCAGAGTTTAGTTTCGATCTAAGTTCTAGGTGTACGAAATTTCGATAAAATCTGGTATGTGATTTTCGGAAAACGTAAAAAACCTGGCGCGCTCTAAAATGCTCTTTCCAACGAGCTATGCGGCTTTATTTTTGAGCCAAAAATAAGGAATAAATAGTTAAACAAAAATTCCCTTTTAATGTTAATTTGAAGCAAAATTTTTGAATTTAGCCTAATTTTTGAAATTTTAACAAATTTGTTCTAATTTTTTCCCAATAGAGTCGAACCTTCAGCGACACGTGTCTAACATTTAGTGAAATTCGATAAAAATCGCAATCTCTATCTGTATTTCTACTTCAGTACAATCCAATAACGACTAGAGATTGGAATTGAGGTGATAATTTGCATAGAATATCTACTATTATGAATTTCTAAGAAAATTATTAAGTAAACAACAATTGCTTGAATAAATATTAATGTACACGGAAATATTTAAAAATTATTCAGAATTTGTGTTAGAATTCTTGTAGTAGTAGAAAAAATGGAAAACTCACCGTTTAAAGAAATCCGTTTGTAGACTGTAGACAACAATATGTGGTTTTATTGAATCATTTTTTTAAATAAATTAACAAAATTTTCACCACTTTTGGAAACTTTCTGTAGACCTCGTAAATGTTTTAACGTCTCTGTGTGTAAGTCTGACTGTATTTGAGTTTCTTTCGAAAAAAATCGACTTCCTTTCCGTTCTGTCGTTTCGTTTTGTTTATTTAAATCAAATAGAAATCGTTTTTTAAGTCTTGTTTTAAGGACAAGGCGTATACGACGTGAATTGCATAAAATAACAAACCACTGTCTGACTAGTTTCTGAACACGACTGGTTTGTTTGAACGGTCAGATTTTTATCATCACATTCATTTTTAATAAAGTCGAAAATTTGCTCAAATTTTTGGTTAACAATAACAGATGGCGGTAGTGTTGTTGTGAAAATATATTCATAATTTTTTATTACAATAATAGGAAATAATAACAAGGTTGTTGAACTTTTTTCTACAACGGTCCGGTTCTTTGATCGACACACTTATAAGCCTCCAAATCAGGATTTTATGTCAAATAGATGCAGAAGTGGGTCTTATTAGTTACGCCACTGGGCGCTCGGTCGTCCAATTTACTCTAAAATTACCAAAAATACTCATTCGACAATGAGGCTGTCTTTAAATCGAGGTTTTATGTGAAATAAGTACAGTGGCGTCTCCTATTTGGTGGTTTACTCAATGTTTGCTTCAATCTCTCGACACTGTTGTAATTCTTCGAATCACAGAAGTGTTATTCAAAGACTCGCCACTGGTTGCTTTGTAGAAGAGTTCCTTAAATTTTTTGATAATTGAACAAATTTCAGTTTTACAATACGATTTATTGGTTATTTCATAAATTCATACAATATTATCAACATATACATATAGATATGGATAAATATAAAAATGTGATTAATTAAACCATGGGCTGTATTATAAATTGCCACCATTTTTATCAACAACACCTGTAAGAATTAACGAAAAAAAATTATAATAATCGGCACAAGCAACAACCCTTCTCGAATGAGGAAAACATTTTTAAAAAAACAAATGCGTTAATTAAGCTGTTTGTGAAAAATTATGAAAATATAAAAAATATATAATAATAATAGTAATAATAATAAAAATTGAGTTTGTATATAAAATAAAACAACAGCTGGGCAGATGTACTTACAAATTTAAAAGAATTTAAAAAAATAATTGTAAAAAATAAAAATGTGCGTTTGGACAGAAAGAATGGAAGAAGAAAGTTTCCTTGATCACAGCAGCAAAAGAATTGAGTTTTAAATGAAAAATAAAGGAACTTTTGTTGAAATTTTCACCAAAACAAAAAGAATAAAAATAAATAATAGAAATGATAGAATTATAAGGCCGAATCAATCTTCATCTTTGAATCGTCTATAGATCGATTGTACGTAAGTGAAGACACATTTCCAATCGGGCTTCCTAGTGGCGACCATGTCGTCGACGTCAAGCAACGGTGGAATATCCGCCTTTTCACTGCAAAACCAACAAAATCAAATCAAACAATTCAGTTTTGCACATGAACTAAACCAAGAGCGACTCGTGAAATACTCCACTTCGGTAGAGCTTATAAACGAGCAGTCTCTGGACTCTTAACAAAATTTTGGGCGTACTACGGTAATTTACTCCGAAATTGGCTATGCTTTTGGTACGTAGTGTCGTAAATTGATTCATTGTGTCAAATTTGACATTTGTTAATGGATTTTTCAACTATCTGAAGAAAGCTACGACACTATTGAAGAGAAGCATCGCCAACTGTGATGCACAAAGTAGACAACCTAGCAGTTGGATATGCTTTGATTATGTAGTGTCGTAGCTTTATTTAACAATGAACTAATCTACGACAATCCGCAGCTGAGGCGTTGCCTATCCTGTTTAGAACTTACTCTGCAATTTGGAAGGCTAACGTGAAATTGTGTCGGCGATTCTCCGGCGACAATGCGTGATAATCGAATGCATCCGGTAGGAAATGATGAATTAACGCACAGAATGCCAAACCATCCGCCCAGCTGCTGGAGAAATTATCTAATTGGATGTTCTAGAAACAAAATAATAACATTTAAAAAAAGTAAATAAACGTACATCAACTGTAACGACAGCTTAAGGTGTTAATTGGCTCAAAGGTAAGCAGTAAAGTTAAAAAATCAAAAAATAAAGGTAGCTCACACACACACACACACAAAGAGTCTCACCTCATACTCCTTAGTCTTCATCCGACACCAATGCAACAAACGCTCTTTGATGGTGCTGGCACTCTGACTTAATGCCGGATCAGTGAATTTAAATAGGGGACGACTGCCGGAAGGAGTCTTAGGGGTACTGCCGCCGACCATAAGAATTGAAGCAAGAGATTAGTACAACGAAAAGAGGGTAGTTAGATTTCAATAAAACCCACCCCTGTAATTTGGTGACTTTTAGAGAAACTCACCTTGGTGGTGTATTGAGACTATTCTGTTTGTCCAATTGCCGGAATTTAGCAAAAGGAGACATCGGTTTCTTTGTTGTTGTTGTTGATGTTGTTACTTGTTGTTGTTGTTGTTGTTGGTGACTCATACTGAATTTTGTTGTAACACTCTTACCCTCTATTAACAATAAAAATGATTTCTTTTATAATTTAGTGCAAATTTTCGAAAATACCTTCAATTTTAGTCGCCTCTTCCGATTTTTCCATCTGGAATGCATCTGTAAACAAATTTCCACCAATTAGTAAATTATAAAACAACCCTTATTTCATTCAAAAAAATTAATAAAAGTTAGCTGTAATTCTTGTAAAAAAGGTGCAATTATTAGCAAGACACGCTCTAGCAAGTGCTTGTTTTAGACAGGAGGGTAAAAATTAAACTAGAACAGTAAAAACGTCACTAGGGTTCTATATACAGGGGGTACTATAACGAGTGTTCCACAATCTTCCTCACAGTAGGCTGTGACTTTGTGAGCGTAGGTCTGCTTCTTGTTCCGGGTAGCAGATTTGTTTGAAATAAGAAGCGGACTTACGTTCACAGACACAACTTGCTGTGACGAAAATTAGCGGTACACCCGATACAAAGCCGCATACGCTTATTATTTCAATCTTCATAACACAGATGGCGCTGGTGTTATACAAAACAAAAGGGCGGTAATTTTAAAAAGTAAATGGGTGCGCACACCAACACTCTTGTTTCTCGTTCTATTTCTCACCCTATTGATCCTATCAAAGTTGTCTTAGAAATCTTCTCCCAATCGAGGTACTTTCTGTCGCTCAAAAATATTTCAAAAATTTTCTTCATATTTGATTATGATTGGTGTGCGCACTCCAAACACACCAATCAAAATTCGTAGTTGAGAAAACAAGATAAAAATTGTAAAAAACAACACCAAAATTAACACGAAAATTGTCCGACTAGACGGTTTTACACTAAACAAATACCAATAATAATAATGATGATTACGATAATAATAATAATAATAATAACTAATGATAAGAATAATTGTCAACAAATCAGAAAACAGAAAACGCTTGGAATGCAGTCCTTACAAAGTTTCGTTAAAATTCGAATCGTTCACGACATTCCCCAAAAAATTTAGGTTATAATTTCATGAATTCTCATTGAACAACTCATCGAACGCCTGCTCAACGTTATTCTCGTCCAACAATTGAGGCGTTACAAAATCGGGTAATGTCCGGCTTCTAGCTAGACCGATAGTTGTATGCCGGAACATTGAGTTTTTCTCGGAAGTTTTCGTCCGGTTTATAGACCGTTTCACCACCTTAGCACCCTCATTTGGCGTCGGTGATTTTGGCGTTTCTATCACTTGTTGCGTTGGCGATTTATTGCCACTACTCAAATACGCCTCCATAGTTCTGCGTTTCTGTAGCATCTCATCTTTCGACATACCAGCTTCGAATTGTTTCGGTACTGATAGACTATGACTCGATTTCGATTTGCAGATACTTCGGGCATTTGGCGAGGACCGCGGCGATGGTTTATGCGACGGTAATTGTTGCTCGAAACAAATTTGATTCCAAGCTTCCGCTTTATTCATCATCTTCATCGAAATCGGTGGCGTTGGTGGTTCAGTTTTAACCACACTAATCGCAGGAATCTGTAATTTCGTCGGCGGAATTGAATTGTCCGTTTTTGATTTAGTGTAACTGAAACTATGCGGTGATCTGCGCTGGATTTCCTGATGTTTTGGTACTTTAATTGACGAATTTTCATCATTTCGGTTACTTCCGAGTTTTTGGAGAGAATTGCGGAGATTTAAAGCAGCTGCCATGTCGTGCTCGCCGCGATTCATCGGTGATTTTTGGCGAATTGTTTCAGCTTGTTGGCTCACCGGTCCTGTCATTACTTTAGCATTGACGGCGTTGTACTCGTGGATTGATTCGACGGAGATTTGCGAGCCTAATTTCGGCGGAGGTGCCGTTTCAACTGCTGAGTTCTGTCTTCTAACACTATCCTGAAGATTTGGCTTCGACTGATAGTTTGAAGTATTCTGGCCTACATTATTGTAGTACTGTACCGGTGCGTTAACAGTTTGGTACTCAGCAGGAAGTTTCGATTCTAATTTCGGCGGTGGTACCTGGCTCGGTTGTTGAAGATTTGGTTTCGATTGATAATTGCTTGCATTGTTATAGTACTGTACCGGTGCGTTAACAGCGTGGTACTGGTGGATTGACCCACCGGAGAGTTGCGAATCTAATTTCGGCGGTTGGTTAGATTTTCTAACACTATCGTGAAGATTTGGTTTCGGTTGGTAGTTTGAAATATTTTTGCTTACATTATTGTAGTACTGTACCGGTTGTTGATACTGCTGCGGTTGGTAATAATGAGTCGAAGATTGATACTGTGGCGGTTGGTTTTGCGACGTTTGGTACTGATTTCCTTGAACTGAATACTGTTTTGGTGCTGGATTTGTGTAAGTATTCGGAGTATATTTAACAGTACTGTAAGTTGAATAATTATCGTATTGTCCACTCAATTTCCTCACACTATTGGTACTACCATCCTGTAAACTTTTAACTAAATACGGTGCTGTTAATTTCTCGACAGGTTTCGATACATGACCATCATACACGCCTATAGTTTCTTTACTTAATTTCCTCGGTTTCACTACGGGTACTTCAACCGGTTGTGGATTCTCAAATTTCGAAGCTACCAAATTCATAACTCTTGACTCGCCTGTTGTTTTACCAACCCATTGCTTCGACTGTGGCTCATTTATCGGTTTTGGACTATACAAAAATAATGGCGCATTTGTATCTTTATCTTTATCCGAGGATTTGATTACAATTTTGTTGATATTGGCTGGAGGCGGTTCGATTTTCTTCGCTATCGGCTTAAATGCCGATTGTGGAGCGTGCGAGAACTGATTGACAACCTTCGGCTCGAAAGTTTTCACTTTTAACGAACCGGTAACGATATGTTTCGATTGTTGTGGTGATTGTTGCGGTAATGGGCACCATTTCGACTTCATTTCGGTGGTTTTCCAAAATTGTTTTGCCGAATTTTGCGTCTTTACCGGTTGTTGTGGTTGTGATTGTGAAGATTTCTCAAATGCTGTCTTGATATTACCAAATTTATTCTTCCAAACGGTACCATCGTCGGTTGGTTTTGACCATAGCGACGTCTTTGTTGCGCTAGTTTCGTTATTTTTGTTGATGAACGCTAGGAACTTCTTATCGTTTTCTGTCTTCGGCTCAAATGCCGGTACTATAGTCTTAGTACCACTACTATTAAGCCGAATCGGTCCCCTTAAGGCTAAATAATTGCTTCGTCGGCGTTTATAATTGTCTTCAGGTAGGGAACAATCGCTATCATCACCATCACCGTCATCTTCGTCGTCGTTGAAGAATTTGAACGGTTTCGGTATATCGATAGTATTAGCTCGTTTCATTTTCAATTTCTTCAAATTGAATCTATTCAGTTTCTCCTCATCGCTTAATTTTTGATTATAAATTGGATTATTTTGCATTTTTAGATCACTAGGTAGCGCTTTTACGGTACTATCATCTTCAGTTTCTGACAGATTCTCATTCGTTGCCTTATGTCCAATAATTGGCCGTTTTTGATCATCTAAAGACACCGATCTATAAGAAAATTGCGATTTAATGCCGCCGTCATCATTGAAGGGTAGGTCAATTGGTGGTTCTGTTGGGGTTTGTACTGATGAAGAGTTACCGGAAACTGTACTATTTGAACTACTAAACGGTTTCGCTGTTGCATTACGTACAGCTGTTACTTTTTGGTTACGATACAACGGTTTCGTTGGTTCGATAACAGAACTTTCAGAGTGTTGTTTCTGTAATGAAATCGTCTTCTTCGCTTGTATGAAGTCGTGTAGAGCAATCTCCTCAATTAACCGTCTAGCGTCGGCTAATTCCTCGCTACTAACACCGACTGTATGCCGATTCGAGCGCTGTCTTCGTCGATTACTAAACCGATTCTGATTCTGATTGGGGTTTGTACTGCTCGAACGGCGTTCGATTGGTACGGAAGCAGCTAAGCCGGCTTGCAATTTCGTTACTAATTGCAGTAAAGATTGGCGACGTTCAGGTTGTATATCGGTTTGATCGTCCCGTAAGCTCTCCGATAATTTATTCAAAGCGGTTTGTACTTCAACAATCAAGCCATTGCGCTGATCCTCGCCGGATTCTGTGCCAGAATCGGCGGTTTGTTCTGTATCGGGTGCTTCGAGCAGCCCTTGCAGTAACGGTAAAAGTTGACACTCACCGTCGATTGTTGTAGCGTCGATTGATCCGGAGGGGTTGCGGCTGGTTTTGTCCACGATTTGGGCGCCTAAAAATCGATATGAAGATCACAATTTTTATAGAATTGCGCAAGTTTTACCTTCTTGTTCCGCCATGATTTGGCGCAAACGGTTGCGAATTATACGGCGCTCCTCGTATTCAGTACTTTGCTCCAACTGAAAATTATGAAATTATAATTTTTCATTATAATAATAACGGTGATGGTGGTGATTTACCAAAAATTTCAGCACTTGTTCGTCCTTGATTGGTGCCAAATCGTCTTCACTGATCGGACGTTGGAACACTAAAGTTTTCGTTGTCTGTTTGCCGTTCTCCTGCCAAATAAAAATCAAATATAAATCTTCAATAGCGTCAATTTTTCGATAGATAATAAACGTAGAGAAAATGCATCAAGGAAATGGCAAATTTCCAATGAATTCCCGAAAATTAGGCCATATATACAACCGAATTTCGTTCAAAAATAAACGTCAAGAATCCGGAAATAGAAACTGAACAACAATCGCCGATACAATAGCTGAAAATTGATGGAAATTTTCAAAATGATCGGGCTGTAATTAGCGCCGCACTGGCTAGTTGGAGATAGCGCGTCGCGGCGTTGATAACAGCGTCGACGTCGTGCGCACAAAGTTCAAAAACAACACGCCTCCTATTTTGGCCAGAAAGCCGAAACGTTAATTCTATTAAGTCGCAGTACGTTGTCTATTAATAATAATAATAATAATAACAATAATGATAATTTTTGGGAATATTTGGTAGAGGAATTCGAAAAAATGCCGAAAAACTCGTTTAAAAATAAAACGTCGTTGAAATTTCGACGAAAATCACCAATTTTGGTTTTTGGCAAATTTTCAATGGCGATAATTGGGTAGATTTTTTCATAAAATTCAGCGACTTTCAGTTAATTTTGTTTCAATAATGCGTGAACCTTGAATTTATCCAAAAATAACCGTGTTGAAAATAGATTTTGTCTTAAAATGTGTATGCAAATAATTTATTAAGTCGATTTTTTTGATTCGTTAATTTAATTTTCAACCATCCAAGAATAGTACTGAAACAGGAAAAAATCGTACAAAACTCTAAAAATAACCAAAATATATTTTCGGACCAGCACAATACAGGTCTTTCTACAGCCGGTGAATTAAAAATAAACCGAATATTGATACGTTTTGTTTCAGTAAATTCGATTGGAAATTTCACAACTTACCCTCAATTGAAATTGCGATTAAAAACTGAATTTTACGTGAAAATTTCGAGTTTTTTTGTTCAGTAAAAACCGTCTACTGTAAACTGAAAACTTCAACAACAGAAACTATCGAGTGTGAAACAGCCACCGACGAACTAGCGAGTATCATCGTCGTTATTTGACGTCATACGGCGTCCAAAATTAGTTCGACGTTAATTTGCGACTATAAGTCGGTAACCTTGCGCATTATTTTTATTTATTCGCTCCTTATTTTCTGGCGTACTAATTCTGAAAATTACTGCAAATTCATGAAATTATCAACTTACAGTTGTTGTTACTGTGATTTTCAGCGTTGATTTACTATTACGACTGCAACTACCGGTTGCCGACTCCAATCCTGAAAGAATCACCTGAGATCCTAGGAATTTGTTCAGCAAGCCTCTAGCTTGAACGTCTTCAGCTGAATCGCCATCTTGGATTTCTGAAAGATTTTCAGTAATACAACCAAACTAAAACTGAAAAATTTTACCTTCAGTTTCCATACGAGTGATCACATCTTGGATTCCAGTAATTTTGCTTTTATTACTGAGAAAACTTTCAGTTTTCTGACTACTGCTCGTTTTAACTGTAACGTTTTCTTCAGTTTTCGGCGATTTGAAACTGGACGTACGCAGTATCAATCCTGCTTTCGGATACGAGGATGTCTGCTTTGTGTCCGGTTTCGTAGTAGTTTCAGCTGAAATTTCATAATTGTTAATACAAAAATTACAACCAATTTCACAAATATTACATTGAGTTTCAGTAAATTTCTGCGATAATGCCTTCACCGAATTCCTCCTTGTTACTTGATTCGTTTTTTCAGTAGTGTTAGTTTTCTGTTTTTCAGTTAATTGTTTTAGCGATGGTGTATCTTTATAGCCGAATTTTTGCGTTGTTGTAACGCTTGTTAATTCATCGTTCGGTTGATTCGAATATTTCGTTACGCTGACTTCACCGACTGGTTCTTGATCGTTTTCAGCATAATATTCGCTCTTAATTACAGTACCTTCAATTTTAATCTTATCACTTTTATCAATTTTCTGTGAACGTAGCGCTTTGAGGCCGAATAACGGTAAGCCGTTATCATCAGTAGGACCAATACCGTAACTCGATGTGATACTATCGGTTGATTTTGGTTCTTTAATCGGACTAGCTCGGGATTTTGTTGATGTTGTTGTGGCAGAACTGCGAGATATCGTTGTACGTTCGGAGACTTTCTTCAAATTTCGTTGTTTCGTCCACTCTGGAGCATCATCATTGGTTACAGTTGGAATTTTCTTTGTTATTAAAGGAGCATCTTTGATTGTTGTTATTGTTGTTTTCTTAACAATTTGCTTTTCAGGCGATTTACTGCGCCTTTCAGTTGTTGTTGTTTTGATTTTCTTCTCATCGATCTTTTTGGCAACGACCTCAAGTCTATTTTCAGCAATCAATTGTTTGACTAGACGAATTTGGGCGCGAATCTTACGTCGTAAATCATAGCCGACGATCTTCTCCAACTGAAACGAAACAATTTATGAAAATAAAACAAAATTTTAAAAACTGAAAGTTTTACCAGTTGTTCCAAAATTTCCAAATCGTAGATTTCTTCAATTTCCTCCTCGGTAATTTTAACACTTTTTTCAGTTTCAGTTACAATTGTCGATTTTTGGGTTTTATTCGAATCGACTCGCTTCAAAGTCACGCCGAATTTTGAAGTTTTCGCCTCTGTAATTTCACTAATTTCCTGTTTTTTATTCAAATGACTGATATTCTCACGATGCGGACTATTCGGTCTTAGACTACGATCCAACGGCCGCATATAACCAGGGATGTCTTCTTTGCTATCGGAAAATTCGCGTTTTTCCGGCGATTTAGACCGCGATTTCTCCATCACCAATTTCGCCGACTTCAAATCATCTTCATCTTCATCGTAGTCCAATTTGCGTACAACACACGGTGATTGGGTGCGATTCTTATCGAAAGTTGTAGCCGGATTTTGGATATCGCGCAATTTTGGCAACTTCTGGTCGGGATGCTCGAACATCTCTCTAGCTTTCTTCACCGTTTCGGTGCTTCTCAGACGATTCGTCGGGCTTAGAGTCGTTCTAGGCGTCGATGAATCTGTCTGCGGTGATCCTTCTCGAGGTTTCCGCGCAGTTTCTGGGCCTCTTTTTGGCGTTGTTGAGTCCCTTTGGGGTGTCTTCCGATTAATTTCTTCATCTCTAGGGCTTCTTTTGGGCGTCTTCCGATTCATGTCCTCATCGGTTTCGATTTGCGGACAATCCGGTGTTCTTTTCGTTGGCGTCTTCGGCAATACGTCAATTTTCGATAAACTTACAGGCTTTGTTGAATCGTCAATTTTCGTAGTGAATTTCGTTACTTTATCTGAAACACTCAACAGACACTCATCTTCTTTCAAATTCTCATCGATTTCAATCGACTCATATCTGGGAGTTTCTTGTGTTTCTTTGACTTGATGATGTACAACTTGTTCGGCTGTTTTAATAAAATGACTGACTTTATCTGAAACTGAAACTTGATCGTCTACTAAATTGTGATATTTTGGACTTTTCGGACGTTCAGGCATTTGTTGTACAGTTAATTGTTCAGCTGTATTGACGAATTTCTTCACTTTCTGTGAAACACTCAATAGACATTCGTCTTTATCGGAATCGTCTTCGTTTGTATCATCGGTGACTTCAGTAATACGACTGAAAGTCTCAGTCGTTTGACTCTCTAAGATCGGTATGTCTGAAAGTTTCTTCGGGCGACGTTTCAGACTGTCATCTTCCGGCTCAACGATCTGGTCCGGGTATCTTGGGGTTGTTTCATCGTCTGAAGTCACCGGTAACGGGCAGAGAAGATCCGGTGTTGGTTCACGGGATGATTTCGATCTTTGTAAATCAACGATGATTTCACGCCGGTCTACACTCTCATCGTTATTGATGATTATTGATTTAGTCGTGATGCATTTCTTCTCAGGTTTAGATTTTGGAGTTTTCGCTGTAGGTGCTGTATTTAGTTCAGGTTTCGAACCGCTACGTGTTGGAGTTTTGGAGGGTTTCGTGTGAATTTGGTCGCTTGTTGTACGGCTTACTACAACGTTTTTCTTGTGAGTTTTGGTAGTTTCTTCATTCTCCGTATCAGAAATTATATGGCCATTAGTCAATTTCTGAGTCTTTTTTACCGTTTTTGAAGTAGTTACAGTTTTATTAACTTGCGGCTTACGAGTAGTTGGAGAAGTTACCGTTATAGTAGTCGAAACCACGTGCCGTTTTGGTACTTCTTGGTCAACAGGTTTCTTCACTTCCGGTTTCTGGGTCTTCATCGGGGATTTACTTGGAGCCTTCCTAACTGTATCATCAATACGATGCGTTCGAATATGGATCCGATTATCAGTTTCTTCCAGATTATCCACGTCATAAAGAGTTGTTTTCTTGACTTGTTCTAAAGTTTTCTTCGTTTCTGGTCTTCTGGGCTGTTCAACTTTCTTATTCCTCAATCTATTATCAACGATTTCTTTTTCAATAAACTCTCTAGAGATGTCCTTCTTTGTTGTTTTGCTACTTGTAGTCTTCACAATATTTCTTCGTTGTTCTTCTTCATCGCGTCCTAATTGATAAACGAATCGTTTAGTAAATAATGGCTCATTAACTGGAACTTTACCTTCTTCAAAATCTTCACGACGGTCAATTTCATCTTCAATATAGTCCTCCTCATCGGACGTTGTCGATTCGGAAGAAGATCCACTTGTTGGTTTCTTCATTTTCGGTTTCTTCTTCAAAGAAATCTCGATTTCATTTCTTCGATTTTTGCGATTCTCTATCGAAACGGTACAGACAATCTGTTTACCCGATGGGATTCCATTTGTGATTCGTTTCTCTGGTGATTTTCGAATTTGTGATGGGAATTCGTTAATTTTTGGAGCAACTTTTTGTGGATGTGCTTTATCTATCGGTTTTTCAACAATTTGTTTCTCTTTCGGTTTTCTAATTTGTGATGGAAATTCAGAAATTTTCGGACTTTCCTTTGTAGGACGTTGTTTTTCTGGTAGTTTTTCCAACGGTTGTTTTTCCGGTAATTTTTTGATTTGTGATGGGAATTCAGAAATTTTCGGACTTTGTTTTATTGGACGTTGCTTCTCAGATGGTTTCTCTAATGGTTGTTTTTCAGGCAATCTTCGAACTTGTGATGGGAATTCTGAAATTTTTGGACTTTGTTTTGCTGGACGTTGCTTCTCTAATGGTTTCTCCAACGGGTGTCTTTCAGGCAATCTTCGAACGTGTGACGGATATTCATCAACTTTTGGTTTAGATTTTTCAGTAGTTTTCACTTGACTCCTTCTATTTTCAACAACTTTCGGTGTTTCTTTTGGAACTTTCGATTTTTCAGTTGGTGTCTTCTCAGGTAACTTTCTGGTTTGTGATGGGAATTCAGAAATTCCTGAAGGTTTTTCCGGAGATTTCTTCTCAGGAGATTTTCTTTCAGGCAACTGTCTATGTGGTGACGATCTATCAATAGGACGTCTATCATCCGGTAAATTGTCTAATGAAATTCGTTCAGGAGATTTTCTACTATAAGTTGGAAATTCCCTCTCAGGAGATTTTCTCGTTTGAGAAGGAAACTCAGAAATCTTAGGAGCTTCGTTTATGGGCCGTGATTTTTGTGGTAAATCACCCAAAGAAATTCTTTCAGGAGATCTTCTGATTTGTGATGGGAATTCTGAAATATCCTTTCCGGGAGATTTTCTTTCCGGAGATCTTCTTGTTTCCGGTATCTTATCAACAGGTTGTTTTTCTGGTACTCTTCTGATTTGTGAAGGAAATTCACAGATTTCAGGAACTTTTCTTTCAGGAGACCGTCTCGATTCAGGCATTTCATAAACAGGATAAGATTTCTCTGGTGATTTTCTGATTTGAGATGGGAATTCACCAATTTCCTTTTGCGGTGATTTTCTTTCAGGAGATTTCCTTATTTCAGGCTGGCTATCAATAGGACGTTGTCTTTCTGGTGATTGTCTAATTTGTGACGGAAATTGAGAAATTTCTGGTGTTTTTCGTACTTCACTAGGACGTTTCGTATCAGGCAAATTGTCTAAAGAAATTCGTTCTGGTGATTTGGACACTTGTGAAGGAAACTCGGAGATTTCCTTTCGTGGTGATTTTCTTTCAGATATTTCATCTGGTAATCTTCTAATCTGTGAAGGAAATTCGCAAATTTCTTTCTCTGGAGATCTCCTAGTTGGAATTTCTTCACCAGTTATATACTTCTCTGGAGATTTTCCTGTT
The DNA here is from genome assembly GCA_013841185.1 of Hycleus phaleratus. Taxonomy (NCBI): domain Eukaryota; kingdom Metazoa; phylum Arthropoda; class Insecta; order Coleoptera; family Meloidae; genus Hycleus; species Hycleus phaleratus. Next base: position 49,762 of record JACDRP010000172.1, read on the forward strand.
TGTGGTGGATATTCAGGCCTTTCCTTTGGACTTTGTCGTGGCCTGTTTGGAGACTCATAAATATCTGTCCGATTATAATCGTCAACAGATTCACTTTCTGTTATTTCTACTGTAATATTCGTATTGATAGGAGTCTTCTGAGGTAATCTCTCTGGACTTCTTCGGAATTGATCAACTGTAGTAGCTTCTTCAATATCTGTACTTTCAATTGTTGTTTCATCAGTTCTAGTAATTTTCGGCTTACGTTCAATTGGTGATACTTGTTTAGGTGGACTTTTTCTTTCTGGACTTCGTGGAAAGTCAATCTCACGAATTTCTTCAACATTTCTAGTCTCAACAGTTATTTCACAAGTATTATCTATTCTTGGCTTGTTTCTATCTAATGTTGGGCTTCTACCTTTTGGGCTTCGTTCTTGATCATCTGTATAAGTTTCTTCAGTAGTAATAACTTCAGTAGTTTTATAATTTTCTTCAATGTTCGTTGTATTTTTGAGTGGACTACCCCGTTTAGGGACAGGTTCTTTATTTGGAGTTCTAGTTTCATAGGTAGGTGTACCTTTGATCGGTTCTTTTGTTGGACTTTTACCTCTCGGTCTTTGTTCTTGATCAACGGTATAAGTAACTTTAGTAACTGTTTCATAATCTTCTTCAACATTCGGTTCACTTTTGAATGGACTTCCACGTTTTGGAGCAGCTTCTTTAGTTGGACTTTTAACTGGTGTAGGTTCTTTTGCTGGACTTCTGCCTTTTGGTCTTTGTTTTCGATCATCTGTATAAATCTCTTCAGTATTAATAAACTCAGTAGTTGTTTTATAATTTTCTTCAATGTTGGTTGTATTTTTTATTGGACGTCCATGTTTTGGAACGGGTTCTTTACTTGGACTTTTAAATTCTTTTGTTGGGCTTCTACCTTTTGGCCTTTTCGCTTGATCAACTGAATAAATATCTTCAGTAGTGACAATTTCTGTAGTTGTTTTATTTTTTATTGGACTTCCACGTTTTGGGGAAGTCTCTTTACTTGGACTTCTTATAACAGGTGTTGGCTCTTTAACTGGACTTTTCTTATCTGGACTTTTTGTACGATCAATTCTATGAATTTCTTCAATATTCGTAGTGGTTTTAATCGTTGTTTTATGACTTTCTTCAACTTTCGGCTTATTCTTAGATGTCGGTTGTTTCACAGGACTTTTCCTTTCTGGTTGACTCTCTTTAACTGGACTACCACGTTTAGGTGACGTTTCTTTAGTTGGACTTTTTCGTTCTGGACTTCTCAATGTTTCATTTGGGATAGTATGAGAAGTTCGTAACACCTCCTTTTTAGTGATTTTCTCAACACTTCCACGACGTTTTGTTGTAGTTTCATTGGTCAAGCCTAAAATTTGGCGACATCTTTCCTCATAAGTGTCCACTTTTTTGTGTTTATTCGGAGATTCTGGCCGGTTCTGGTTGATTCGAATCGTTTCGTTTGTATCTAAATCCGTAATAATATCAGTAGTGTTAATATACTCGATATCGCTAGTCATACTAGTTGGTGATGGACTTCTGGGCTTACTTGATTTTGGTCTTCTTGTCAAAGTACTACTGTCAACGTCAGGACTCGGGCTTCTTTGTTTTGTCACTTTAGTCTTTCTTGTCAAGGTATTACTATCAATTTCATTAATTTTGGACTTCTTCGTTGTTGTAACAGTACTAGAACTATCGGTACGATTCTTATATGTAATAGTCTCAGTACTACTGTGATTTGTTATTGGTTTCCTCGGCGATGGTGATCGTCGATCCGGTGAAAATCTTGATGGATGTCGGAATTTCTCCGGACTGGTACTGCTGCGTAACGACGATTGACTCGACGATGGACGTTTTGTGATACGATCTGGACTTACTGCCCGTAACGATCTCGCGAAAGCCTCATGTGTTGGACTTACATCTTGACTTACCCGTTTATTGGTGTAATCAGTACGGTACGTTGTCTGGTACTGGCCGTCAGTTGGTGGTAATTTTTGATCGAGCTCAGATTTTGGTGGTACTATCGACTGGGGACGTTGACATGGCGGATATTGAGGTTCAGTTATCTTCTGTGGTTTATTTTCAGGAATTTTCGTTGTTGTAGTGGAAGATTTATCGACGATATCGGTTTCTTTAACGTCTCTTGTGGTGGTTGTTGTTGTTGTCATTTTAGGTTCGATTTTTCTTTGAGTAGTTGTTACAATTTCTTGCGTTACAGTTTTTAACGGTTCAACATTAATTTCGATCTCAATCGGTTGTGATTTTTCTAAATATCGAACAATATTTGAATCTTGTTGATTTTTCGTTAATTTCGTCACGTTAACATTCGATGACAATTGTTCGGTATTTTTAACGGTACTAACAGTACTACCATCTTTTGTAGTTGTGGTCATTTTAACATCTTTATCATGTAATTCTCGAGGTTGATTTCGGTCGAAATTTTGTTGAATTTGCGACGATTTCACCACATCAGACGAACGCTGTTCGACATTCTTAACCGTCCTTACAACTCTTCCATCTTTCGTCATATACTTGGTGGTAGTAACGGTACTACCATCGGGCATAGTTCGTGTATCTTTACTCACTTTAACATCTCCATCGGTGACATCCCGGGGTAGGTTTTCATGCAATTCTTGTCGATTATTCGTCGAATATTGTTCAGTACTCTGCTTATTAACACTTTTAACAGTACTACCCCCTTTCGTTACATATTTAGTATTTGTTACAATACTCCCATCGGGCATAGTTCTTGTATCCTGACTTACTTTAACACCCCCATCGGCGACATCGCGGGGTAGATTTCCATGCAATTCTTGTCGATTATTCGTCGAATATTGCTCAGTATTCTGCTTATTAACACTCTTAACATTACTAGCCCCTTTTGTTACATATTTAGTGGTTGTTACAATACTCCCATCGGGCAAAGTTCGTGTATCTTTACTCACTGCGACATCCCCATCGGAGACATCACGAGATAGATTTTCATGCAATTCTCGTCGATTATTCGTAGAATATTGCTCAGTACTCTGCTTATTAACACTCTTAACAGTACTACCCCCTTTCGTTACATATTTAGTGGTTGTTACAATACTCCCATCAGGCATTGTTCGCGACTCTTTTACCACATTAACATCATCACCAATCGGTAAAAGTTGTTGTTGTTCGACTTGAATAAACTTACTCGAATCATCTCGATCATTGGTCACATTCGAAGATTGTCGCTGTTCGGTTGTAACTTTTGAGAATGATTCTTTCGTTGATGATGTCCGAAAATTTGAATTCTCATCACCACCGGTAGCTTCCTGCTTTAGAAACGTATTCGATTCTGCACCGTACGATTTAACGAAATTCTTATCATCCCCATCTTGATATTTCGATGTTTGTTGTTCGTTCTTTGCCACATATTGCAATTCACCATTATCGATCCGTTCTCTACCGGAAGTTGTAGCAATTTGTGAAGTTGTATGAGTTTTACCATCATTACTTATCTGATTTGAACGGACCACATTCCAGTTGCGATCGTCAATCAATTTATCTAAATTTAGAGAGGAGACGATAATTTTTAATAAAATAATTGTACAAGAAATTAGGAACGTTGTCAGGTAATTTTGGCGAGATTTTTAGAATTAATCAGTGAAAGATTTCGACTCTTTCACTGGTATATGGAGAATTTCAGGCCAATTATTCGGTGCAATCTATGAACTAATCAATTAATTAGCTTGTTAAAAACTTACACCAAGTTATTGCAATTTTCCAGTGGGCGCATCCACCATTTTTACACCAAACTAAATCAAAACAATTGAACTAATCTTTTTAATTTGTTATCAAAATTGTTCTATTTATCACAAAATATCAAATTCAATTATTATTCGTCGATTATTTATGTGTGTATAATTGAGAAAAAATCAATCTTCAAATATGCACATCTTTACAAAGCTATAATTTTTAAACTATTGGGAGAAGTTTCTTGAAAATTGCACCAATAATGTAGAATTTTATGCCAAATCACGCGGTGTTACCCGTTTTTCGATAATTTAAACCATCAAAAAGTTATAAACTTTTATTTGAGAGAATTATTTTAGTTTGGCGCGTCCACCATTTTTGCACCAAACAAAATAACGCCGAATTGCCTATACTGTCAAAACTATTGAAGTAATCATTTAAAATCGTTATCACAATTGTTATGCTTATCACAAAATATCAAATTCAATTATTGTTTCTCGATTATTTACTATTTACGAGTGTTTAATTAAGAAACAATAAATCTTCTATTATGTCCACCTTTACAGAGCCATATTTTCGAAACCAGTTGAATAATTTTCATAAAAATTATAACAAATGTGTAGAATTTCATCGTAAATCACATCATAACATTTACTATTTATTATTTATTATTCTCGCTAAGTTCAACAATCAGAAAGTTATACATTTTTAATTAAAATCGCTGTTTTAATTTGGCGCATCCGCAATTAAATAAATAAAACAAAGAAATTTTCAGAAATTGTAATCGAAAAAAAAAACATAAATCCAACTGATATTTACCATTTTGTCTCGATTTATTTCTGTATAATCAGGAGAAAATTGTTCAAATATAGAAGGCCATATTGTTTAAACTAATAGGTCAGTTTTATTTAAATTAACACAATTTGTGTAGAATTTTGTATAAAATCACATGATCCGAATTATAATTTGATTAGTTAAATTTGTCAAATAAATTTATTGCAATTCCACGATTTAGTAGTACAATCTTCATCTCCATCTCTATTTCTACCGAATTATTAACGTTATTCGAGTCGATAAATGAATCTTTTTAATAAATTAAAGATAAAGAGTTGCCGCAGAATACCACTCAATATCCAGAAGGTTATATCATTTGAACTAATTCTTCTAATTTAATTGACTTATGCCATTTGGGTAGAAATTTATGTTAAATCACGTGTTTTATCAAATTATTGTTAATTTAATGATTAAAAAAATTGTAGTGAATATTCCGGGAATGTTACTTGCGCATCCACCATTTTTGTTTAAAAGAGAAATTTGTGACGAATCAACAATTTCTAATAGGAATTTTCAATTAAATAAACAACAAAATGATTAATATCCGAATAATAAATTAAATATTAATAAGTCCTTGAATGAAAATTTTAAAAAATTACCTGTCACGTTACGATAACTGACATCTTTGGTAGGCGATTCTGAATCACGTATCTCTTTCGTTTTCATGCTAATAAAACTGTGATCATCTAACGAATCAATGTGTGTTGTCGGCAGACAAGATTTGCCCGTTTCCATCGCCGTTCTCGATGACGATGAAGTTCTATTATTTGTCGAATAACTCTCACTTGTTGTCGTCGTATTGAGTTCACCCGAGTTGTTATAGAATTCCTTTAGACGAGCCTCCCTCACCTTGTACATATGGGCGCGTATCTCCTTCTTCCTGCCGAAATCGTCGGTGTCCTGCCACATACGGCGCAACACGTCCTCGTCCTGGATCCGTGTCAGATCTGCGGCTGGCGTGCTAGCCGACATTTCGTCTAATTCCAAATGAATTCAGTCGATTAATAACGAGCTAATTGGAATTGTAAACTAGTCGTAATTACCATTTATGTTGATTCTGTTTGTTTAAAGTAACAATATTTTTCTCTAATTGCAAAATAAATATCCATAAATGGTTGTAAATTGGTATTTGTATGTGTTTATGTGTGAGTGTTATAGAATGATGTCATTGGATGTGTAGGTGTTATCTGTTTCTTTCAATAACAAACAAGAGCTCAAAGTCACACTGCACACAAATCATTAAAATTGTTAACAATAATTGTTTTTTTATTGGGAATTATTTAATAAATATAGGTGTTTTGTGTGTATAGACAAGACAAGGCACGCCTGTATTGGCTTTGGATTGGAATATTTTCGAAAAAAAAACAATAACAACAAGAAGAATAGCCGGTCAAGACACGTTCTGGTCTGGTTTCGTGCTTTATTTCTAAAAATATTTACAATTCTTACCTTATCAACAACCGTCCAACAGTTCTATCGCAAATTCTTGATAATTCTATTAGATTTATTGTTTTTTTTTTTTTTGAAAATTACTGTAATAGAACCAATGCAAATTGTTCGAATGCCGGTGATCGACTGACACTATTTTGTTACGTTTTGTTGAATAAACTGACCATGAAGGTGTGGGATCCTCCAATATACATACATACAAACCGAGAGAGATCACCACAACTGTGAATAATTCTAACTTAAATGGACCATTGGTGGTAGTACTTTCTTGAAATTCTCATTATAAAACGAGTAAAAAAAGGTAACCCCACTATAATTTCGTTGATTCTCTTATTGCAAATATGATGTCATTTATTGGTGAATTTCTTACATGATGATTGGGTAATCATTGAATTCGTAAGATTGGACAAATTTAGTTAATGAGAGCAGCTAATGATTTCGGATTTCATACACAATTCTTGGGAAAATTCTAGATTATTAGAACTGAATTTCCACACTGAAATTCTGTAAATTTATCCATGGTACTCGTTAGAACCATAATTACGAAAATTACCGAATTTGCGACAGTTTTCAACCAAATTAGAAGCTCGTTTTGAAGATTACGTGAAGATTTCTAAAAATTCTTGTGAATAAACAAATTTTTGAGCAGTAACTTTAGAAAAATTTGCAAAATAGGTCACAGTTATAACAAATATGGACAAGCGGAGTTTATAAACGATATTAATTCACAGATATTCAAAGGAAAATTTCAGATTCTTTGCTTTTCAAGAGCGAATTTTTGGACATCACACGAAATAACTTGAAGACTTAATTTTTATCAGCTTCGCTTGAAGTTTCTCTAGAACATCGCTACCTTCACTTCAACTTGTTAATCTGACAAATTAATGAGAAAATCTACAAGATTTTGGTAAAATACGAAAATTTCTTTATTGACTTAAATCGAGGATACAAACAAGTCGAAATTGATTCTCTATATTGGTTCCTTTTCATTCAAATCTGGACTTTTTGAAGCCGATAACAGCAACAAAATTCCTGATTTCAAACCCAAAACGAGCTAGTTTTTGGATTGCAAATTGTTGGCCATATCATTATTTAATTGTGTTTATTTTTCACCAATCCACCACCTACTATCACCCCCGTGAACATCCAAAGATGACCAATTCGTACCGTTAAGTGCGAATAAAATCGCTTGGAAAAAACCGCCCAACACCTGGCAAAAAAACGTGTAGGTTCCTTTATAATTCTAATGAACTATCAAATAATTACGTAGCATTTCGAATAATACTAATAAATCCTTTACGATTACTGTAATTACATTCATTAACATTTTCGTTTTGGTTTTTCATTTAAACGCAATTGGAGTGGTTCGGTTGGAGAAAATTGTAAATGATCGGGTGATTATGGTAAATAATGTTTGAATTCAATATCAATGTGACTTTTTACATTGAAATTGATTTTTGTAGGCGATCCTAATATGGTTATAGTTGAGTTTTATTCGTATTTATAAACGTCGTGCAGACACACACATACACGAGAATTGTGGGCGAACCAACAGGTGACATCACAATACAAATGCACAGATTCGATTATTGTTGTTATTGAAACGAGAACTGGGTTGAATTTCTACAGTTCCAAATGGAAACAAGAAAATAAGAAGTGTGATTAAGACAATTGTAATTGGAGATTCATCTTAGGTGAACTGTTGTATAAGCTTATTAAAGTCCAAATAGGGCCGAGGAGGTGTCAAATTTGGCCATACACTCACTCAGACACATACCAACAACGCCTTCCATAAACGAGTTAAATCCATATTTTTCTTATTGTCGAAACGATAAAATCTTAATGGGATCAAATTTGTGACAATCAACACTTTAAGAGACGTGCTATTTTTAACGAATGACTTTAGGTGTTATTCTTTTTTTTTCTGATCGACTTCAATTGAAATCTCAATTCATATATGGCTGGAGATTGATTTTATGACCCGATTTCGTACAAGAACAGGCACATGGTCGTATTGTATTGAGAGACAACAGACCCGTTTTGAAAACAAGAGATGACTTAAAATGTATAAAATAAAATCAACATCTATATACGGGCATGGGTCAATGTCGAAATATCGCTTTAAAGCAACACATTTATTAAAACAAGAAAAATTCTAGTTGATTATTTCAAATGCTACCAATCAAAACTACCACACAAACACGAAAATAACCGTGAACTTGAAGCGATATCGAAACATCTGTTAGGTTTATCGAAAATTTCGAATGTTTTTATAGAAATTTGCAAGTAATTAATTATCAAAATATACACGAAACTGTAGGAAATTTAAATAAACAATAAATTTTCATAAATTTAATCGAGAACAGCCTACACAATTCGATTAATTATGAACCATCTGTAATGATAGGTGGATTTTGTTGCAATAAAATGAAACAACCTTGACAATTACTGAAACAACCTAAATTGGCTACTGTTTTTTTCTTCTCTCAACTATTATTATTATGATTTAAAACGGAATTCATTTATAATTTTCCAAATTAAGTCGGAGATGTATTTTTAAAAAATTACATCACCGAATCACCGGTACATATACCGTGATTTATCACAATTTTATTACAAAAACGACATGTAGGTGGGAATATTATGCAATTTCCTAATTTTTTCAACTGATATTAGAATTACAATTGATGTATAACTGGTTGTCTACCCGAATCGAATCGCACTTGCGCTATAAATAGTCAATAAAATTAAACGTCAACATCAACATAACCTAAAATTTGTGCAATCGATCATGGCCAAATCGGACGAATTACACAAAATATCAACAATTCTCGATAAATTAACGTTAGATTCGTTAACTCTACTGGAAGAACAGCTCGAAATTAAACTAAATATCGAAAATACAATGACTGATGGTGAACAATATTTGGCCAAATCGCGTTATATTCTAGGCCAAAATCAGGTGTCTTCGCTGCAATTACCAATAGAAAATGGCCAAGATTTCGATCCTACCGTTTTGGTATCGAAAGATGCGAATGATGGAGTTTTTAATCGTGAAGATCGTTATTTGGAGACGATTAAACGCGATGAACAGATCGATCCGGTACGTTGGTTTGGCTATTTGATACCGCAACAGTTGAATTTCGCCCAAAAATTGTACCAACAAACGTTACAGTTGATCGTCCGATCGGTGAATTTGCAAATGAAATTTGTTGGAATTGTCGATAGAATCGGACAACTTAAAGATTATAAGAAGAGAATTCTGGTGGAAGAATAGGAATATTTGGTTTAAAATTTAGGGATTTTTGTTTCTTAAATGTTAACATGTGATTGTTATCCTCTTATATAATCGAATTAAATAGTTGGTCTTTGTGATTGATTCAATTTTTGAATTATTTAACTAAATGGTTTATTTATTATATATTTTCTAACTAATTCGTGTAATTTTATAAAATTGTGGAAAATTTTCAAAAATTGGGTTTTTTTATTCTACAAATTGGCGAGCCTGTCTAATGACGCTTGATATAATTTATTTCTTTCCAATTCATTAAAATCTATATTTCTATCTTTGTTGTTATCGATTTTTAGTATTTTTCAATGTCACAAATTGCCGTTGATTCTAACCTATATTTTCTTATCACTTAGCAATACGATTTTTTATCAAATTGAATATAACGAAAAAATTTGAAAAATTCCAAGTAGTTAACAATGAATTCGTCCATATCAAATTCCCAAGAATCGAGTGATGATTTATTACATTTAAAATATCAATCGGACAATACAGTTGCAACAAATAAAACGAAACAATATCGCGGACAAAGACTATCGAGAAGTTTAAATAATTCAACCGATTTCTCTACAGACAGCTCAACAAACAGCCAAAATAGCCGATTTAAATCAATCAAACAACAATATCGCCGCCGTCGTTGCAACCAACTGAAATCACAGTCGCCAAATCCGATCCCTATTGGTATATTTTGGGATATCGAGAATTGCCAAGTACCGAAGAACACCAGTGCTCTAGCTATCGTACAGAAAATCCGCGAATTATTCCTAGATCGGTACTACGAAGCTGAATTCGTTGTTGTTTGCGATGTGAAGAAGGAACGAGCCCAAATTATCGACGAATTACACGACTCTCAAGTAATTCGACAAATAGAATCTTCAAAATTTTTGTTAAATTTCTCCGATTTTAGGTGAATTTAATTCACGTATCGTCAACATCAAAGAATGCAGCCGATGAAAAATTGAAACAATCAATCCGACGATTCGCCGAAATCTACCAATCGCCCAGTTGTGTGATGTTATTGTCGGGCGATATAAATTTCGCTGGTGATTTGTCCGATCTACGCTACCGGAAACGCGTACATGTTATATTGATACACAATTCGAATGTTGCCGATGCGTTGATTCTATGTGCGAACGAACATTATAGTTTTGCGACAATAACAGAAGGCTTACCTCGAGAGAAATTAAAAGTATTTACCGATTTTCTAGCATAAATGCGATATTTCTTTTATCGATTACAGGACAACGGTGCTGTCTATATGTTGATATCGAATTTACCAACGAAATCCAGCTCTAGTTATTTGAAGAAACGTTTGAATTTCTTGATCCGGAATTGTGGCGGCCGTATTGAAGATATAATTAAGGCTGAAGGCATTGCCATTGTACGTTTCTGTAGTCAAGATTTCGCCAACAGGTATCCCTCCTTTTTAACAAACAAAATTATCACCAAAAACCCGTATTCGAGATAATCGTGTAATCGTCCACCATTTTTGTGAATTCCCATTAAGTTTCATAGAATTTACCCGAAAATGGCCCATTTTAAACCTTACGAGAAGAATTATCGGTATTTTCCATCAATTTTCTTTAATATTCACTAATTTTTGTTTTATTATTATTTAAAATAGAGCACAGAAACGGATCCAAGGCGAGGATGTTGGTGGCAATAAAATCCAAGTTACTACCCCCGTATTGCGTGATTATTCAGGTAATTGCCAACAATTATCACCCAATTTTTAATCATTGTTTTGTTTTGATAACAGGCCGGAAAATTAAGGGGATCAAACATAATCAACAAAACCAATCGATGCAAACATTCCGGAATTTTAATCAATTAGAACCGAGTTGCAGTCGGAAATCGTTACAGGTATTCGAATTTTTGATTGATATTAGTCGATTAGAATTGACGAAATGATGAAAAAAGGCCGAGTTTGAGAGTTGTTTAAATCGAATTCCGTTCAATTGTTGAGTTCTTTAAACAAATCAATGATAACTCGAAGCGTAATCTGATCTTTATCAATCTACGATTAATCGGTTTTACACATGAATTTCAATTAATTACAAATTACCGCAAATATTCTCTTCGACTTTTAATAAGCGATAGTTTTGGCCCACTGTATATTTTTCTAATAAACTGCTTTATTAGGGAGAAACAGCCCTTGTAGATGCCAGTTCGGGGGCGATTTCGCGCCGTTCTTATCTAACACAACAACAACAACAACAACAGGAGACAACAATGAAATTGAATCCACGTCTACATAAAACTAGTACAAGTTCGGAAATTAGCGATGATAGTAATGGGAAATTATTCGATACAAGTCTAACAAACAATTTAAAAGATAATCAACCGGTCGATTTAATGGTTTCGAATCTAGAGCCGTGTTTTACAATAAAAGAATTGAAACGTTTATTGAGTAATATGTTGAACGAATTTACAACGGTAAATTGACGATTCTCTATAAATTTATTGTTTGATTCGTTTTTGATTTGTGTAGGTGTTGAGTTTAAATGTCGGTACACCGAATGACGGCCATCCTATTGCTTATATTAAAGTGAATAATCAACAATCCGCCCAGTATATCATATCGAGATTACATCGACAGAAATTAGGCAATAAACGGATTATAGTTTCGTATTTACAAAACAACAATCTACCTAATTTGAATGTGTTAAAAGCGATGATTGTCAACATATTGAAAGAAATACCGAATAATCGTCTACCATTATTCAAATTTATGGAATTATTCGAATCGCGCTATCATTGTACGGTTTCAATTTCCGATATAAATAAATTGAAGGATGTTTGTAAAATTACCGAAGATTGTGCTTGTCGTATGATCCAATCTGTGTCGGATATTAAAACAACACCATCACTACAAAGTATCAGTCAGGTAAATTGTTTTATTCCGTTAATACGTTGATAAATTCGCTAATTTAATTGTAGATTCTAGTGCCGTATTGTACGATACATTGCGAAAATGGCCGTTTTCCAAATTTGGGTTGGTGTGAATTGAATACCATCGAAACACCAAATTTAATGATACCTTTGAATATTTTTACGAATAAATTGGAACAATTATTGAATCTACATATGGGTTATATGCCGTTGTTGAGTTTTCAAGCGTGTTACGAACAAGAATTCAATGAGAAATTACCGATCGATAGCGATGGTGTACCGTTGGAACATCTAGTCACTTGCGTACCGAATGTTGAAATCAAATGTTCGGGGCCTAATAAAAATATTAAATTTATTAAAAAAGAGATGAAACCCATCGATTCAGATGAAGGTAATTTTCACAAATCATTAAATTAGGTCTGCAAATTATGAAACAAGAGCAGACCTACGTTCATAAAGTTAATTTGCTGTAATATTGACGTATTGTAGAGAGTTTCTTGAAGAAAATACCGCCAGCTTTGGCGCCGAATTTGAGTCTATTCTGTCGCGAATTGGTGGATTTATTGAAAACCACCGATAAGTGCCAGTTATTATTAAGTAAATTCATACCAGCTTATCACTACCATTTCGGTAGACAATGCCATGTTGCCAGTTATGGTTATACGAAATTATTGGATTTACTTGAAGCAATTCCGCATGTTGTTCAAGTATTAATTTCAATTTAAATCTACAGAGTGGGCCAAGTGGTTAGCCTATTAGACGTTTAAAGAGTTCTAAGTGATGAAAGTTTTTGAAATTTGTTATGCACCCGTTTTTCCACCTGAACTACGTCTGGAAAATATTTTCGTTGTTCTATCAACCCCCGGTCTATAGAGTAGTGCACTACTTTCTTATTTTAAATGGAATGGTATATTTTTTATTC
>JACDRP010000172.1:62886-110842 GCA_013841185.1 Hycleus phaleratus
GCGCATAACAAATTTCAGAAACTTTCATCAATTAGAACTCTTTAAACGTCTAATAGGCCAACCACTTGGCTCACTCTCTATAATTATTAGTGATTTTTTGGTTTTTCTAGATTTTAAATAATGGTTTTGAACGTGTGATCACATTATCGCATCAAGCCCAAATGCGAAGATTCACCTCCGATTTGCTACGTGTACTAAAATCACAACCATCCAAACAAATATTATTGAATGATTATCCAATTGAATATGAGAAGATAATGAATCGACAATTTAATCCAGTCGATTATGGACTGTGTTATATTAACGATTTATTAGAGCAAATTTCCGAAAATATAATTGTAATAACCAAAGTTGATTATAATCAAATATTGATATCGATACCGAAACGGGAACAAACAATGAAAGAAATCATGAAAACTAAACAATTCGTTATGGAAGTTGTAGATATTCTAAGACATTCGCCATATTATACGATGTTGTTCAATAAATTCGTACCGGCTTATCACCACCATTTCGGTTATCAATGTAAAGTCTCCGAATATGGTTTTAGTAAATTGATCGAATTGTTTGAAGCAATACCGGAAGTCGTGCGTGTAAGTTGAATTCTAAACCACTAAATAAACTAATTTAGAGGTAAATTACCGTACATTATAAATTGTTTGTAGATTCAAAAGATGGCAAACGACGAACGTGTCGTCAGTCTAACTTTAGAACAATCGTTTAAAGTATTAGGTTTCGAATTAATGACAATTGTAATGAATTCAACAGATCCGATAAAATTGGACGATCTGCCCGATATATTTTTGAAACGTTGCGGTTATGCGCTATTGCCGCAATTTTGGGATTGTCAAACTTTACAAGAATTAATCGATAAATTATCGAATTATATCAAATTAACCGATAATCAAACTCTAATTATTATTAATGAGAATTTCTTCAATGATATGAAAATAAAGATATGGGCGTTATTGTTGAATGAACCGTGCATTAAAGATTGTGTTACATTGAAGAATGAATACGAGTTGAAATTTAATTATGAAATATCGTTGAATGATATTAAAGAATTGCGCGATATTGTTCAATTATCGATAACGAATGATACGATTTATGTTAAATTAACGAACGATTACGTATTTGCATCCAAATTGTATCTATTATTATACCGAAATAACGGTGAAATTTTATTTAATAATCTAGAAAAATTATACGCAGATCATTTTTATGAAACGTTGAATTTGAGCGATTATCATATTAATACCGTTGAAGATTTGCATGTGAAATTCGATTTTTTGTTGTTCTCCCGGTGGCACAGGAAGAATGTGTTGACATTAAATTCAACACTTGCCGGTAAGTTTCCGTAATTTACCCCAAAATTCTACAATTGTTTTTATTGTAGATTACGATATTCCATTACCGCAACCGATTCTAAATTCGAAACAAACCATTTGGAAACAACCCGGCGGTAGTATCGTCAAACGGATATCACCACCGAAACCCGATTCGCCGCCCAGTCCGGACGTTATACCGTGGAGTCCATCGATGCGCGACGCTGAATTAGTAAGTGTCGATTATACCGTGTATCGTAGCTTTATTCGGCCACATCTAGTGGAATATGAACCAATATTATTAATATTGATTGTAATTTTGTAGAATTTGGAAATTAAATTGCCATTCATTGGCAATATCGTCCAATTTGATGATTTATTTGCATCACAACGCAGTCTATGGATGAATTATACATCAAGTAAAGCCCCAGATCCGACCGAATTACCATCACCGGATAAATTAATAAAGAAAACGAATGAAATTTCGGATGTATCAGTCGATTCTGGTATGAATTCGAAATTAGATGAGAATCTACAATCGGATCAAGATGATACCGTTAATAATTTATATAAGATTTTCTAGAAAAAAAATTAAACAATTCCAACATGATCTCAATCGTAAGGTTTAATCATTAATCATAAGATAAGCTGTGATTGTTTTTGTCGTTAAGTTTAATTTTTCTTGTGATTGTATGTTTTAATTTATGGAAAATTGTTAGAATTGGTAATATTATCAATTGCCTTTTATCATGTTCTGATTGTTTCAAATTGTAAATTTAAAAAAATTGAGGCAATGATAGTATTGCCGATTTAAAATGAATCGATTGTAATTAATTTTACTTCAACAATGTGTATTTTATAATGATTCCCTTAAACCAATGTATAGTTAAGAAATAAAGCTACAAAATTTATACTTTTCCAAATAACCAACAGTTTATTCATCGATAAATCGCCTAAAACTACTACGAATTAGTATTTTCTAATCCATACGCACATTAAGATGGTTGCCAATCTTTATTGGCACCGGCACCAACCGGACCGTGGCGCCGTTCCCAAATCATACGATGTTTCTGTTTCATATAAGCCGTCTTAACGTTATAATAAGCCCCCAAATCGCCGTCTAAAACAGTGATAATTACACAAAAATCAACAACAATATTAAAGGTCAACATTTGATAAACCAATTGGTAGTGGCCTCCTGGTAGGTAACCATCAGATCGTGGCATTTCTCTAGATGGTCCGGAGCCTCGTACAGTGTACAATCCTCGAAACGTTGCCGCAGAATCGTCAAAATATTCGAATCAACTAGACGATCGCGTTTAAATTGAGCATTCGCCTCGAATATACAAACCTCATCGTCTGTATAGCATTCATCGATTGTGGGTACTCGACGGAATTTCTGATGGTACCATGGATACGACTTCTGATTCGGTTTTACCAGATTTTCTTAAAATAATAACCGATCTTTAAAAAGTTAGGTTAGATTACGTAAACATTAAAATACCTCGCACCCATATCGTTGGTGTTTCCAACACATCACGGACCGATAAGAAGAACTTATCGACAACATTACGGGGCGGTTGGTCCGGCATTGTCG
The DNA here is from genome assembly GCA_013841185.1 of Hycleus phaleratus. NCBI lineage: Eukaryota > Metazoa > Arthropoda > Insecta > Coleoptera > Meloidae > Hycleus > Hycleus phaleratus. The sequence goes on from JACDRP010000172.1 coordinate 65,809, forward strand.
CGGAATTTCCAAATTATTGAAAATTTCTCAATTTCCAATCTGACAGATACCACCTGAAGTTAGCCACAATTCGCCTAACCAAATCGTTAGTTATAGACCAAAAGATTGAAAAATCGAAGAAAATTGTATTATAAATCGGTTAATTTAGTCGAAATATTGCGAATTAATCGATTTTTAATGGGAATATTGAGAAAAATTGCAAATAATTACCCAACTGATGCGAGGTTAGTTGCAGATTGAAACTAGTTAATTGTAGCACTATCGAATTTTCACCAAATTTACAATAACTCTCTCCACCAAAATATAATCATTAGCTATAATTATATTTTAAAATTACTAATAATTGATAATATTATGATGATTTTTTTTATTTTACACAACAATTAGAGATAATTAATTAATTGTGACAGATTGGTGCGACAATTAGTTTAGGTTGTAGGCTTGTTTCCGTGGGCCGTCTCCAGATTAATCACAGATAGACGTCGTTGTAACTATTATTGATAATTCTACGCATTAGAGAAAGATCAATAGATCGTCTATTTGTTAGAAATAGATCGTTGTAACTTTAGCCACATTCGTACAAGTGTCTTTTTTGTTTCTCTCGAGACGGGGAAAAATTGAATAAAAAAGAAACAAAAGAGTGTTGTGAATTTTCCATAATTTTCCAGTCTGTGATATAAATAGAAAATTCTAAAGGAAATCAACAATAATAACAACAAATGATAATTAATTTGAATGATCTAAGGGCGATAATGTTGTATATACATAAATTTGTGTATTTGTAGTTGGTACCAACGTCAAAATAAAATTTCAATCATCGTTGGCTATGGACTGAATAGTAACATGGCCGCCTGAAAATACAAGTGGAATGGTGTTGTTATCGGGAAATCAAGTCTTTTGTTATTGTGTAAATCGGAAATAGGGCCACCAAATTTATTGGCCGTTTAATTAACGTTTTATTTGCCTTATTTTTATACAAAATTGTTAATTTTTGTGTTTGATTTGTGCGTAAACGCGAAAAATTTCGAAAGACTTTTTTGTAAAATTCTTGTGCAGTAATGGAATTACGAGTTGGTAATAAATATAGATTGGGCCGTAAAATCGGTTCCGGATCTTTTGGTGATATCTATTTAGGTAATTAATTGGCTTTAATTGATTCCAATCAATTGGTGGTTGTTTATTTTTGTTCGGTTTTTTTTTCGTTGGTTTTAGGGACGAATATTTCAACTGGTGAAGAAGTTGCAATCAAATTGGAATGTATCAAAACCAGACATCCACAATTGCATATAGAATCGAAATTCTATAAAATGATGCAGGGTGGAGGTATATAGACACAAACATAAATCGATAAATTTCACCCCTTTCGAGAAATTCGTCAATTTGACAAGAACTATTGATTTTTTCGAACCCCTTTCATTCTTATTAATTAATTCGCCCCTATTCAATGGAAATTAAAAATAAACTTCAAATTTATTCTTGTCCAATTGACAATCAAATTATTGAAAAATTCTATTATATTTTTTTCATATTTAGTTGGTATACCGCAAATCAAATGGTGTGGTTCTGAGGGTGATTATAACGTAATGGTAATGGAATTATTGGGACCATCATTAGAGGATTTATTCAATTTTTGTTCGAGACGTTTCTCGTTGAAAACAGTCCTATTATTAGCCGATCAATTAATAACACGTACTGATTTTATTCATTCAAGAAATTTTATACATAGAGATATAAAACCTGATAATTTCTTAATGGGCTTAGGTAAAAAAGGTAATCTAGTTTATATAATTGATTTTGGTTTAGCGAAGAAATATCGTGATGGACGTACACACCAACATATACCTTATAGAGAAAACAAGAATCTAACAGGTAATTTTAATTGTTTGGTGGAATTTAACCAACATTTAACACAAATCGTCTTTGATTATTTTCCAAGAACTAGAAAATTAATTGTTGTTATTATTAGTACTTTAAACTGAGATAATTTAATAAAAATGAGCGATATTAAAACGGAAAAATCGCTATCTGTAAACAACAAGAAAAGTGATTGTCCCACAAGGACATTATTCTTCTAACCATCAGCATTATTGTGGAATATTTTTGTTAATTTACTTAAAAAAAAGGTGGATAACACCCATAATATTAGCCGTTTATCAACCAATATCCGAAAGGTCAAAATCTTTGTTCTATTTTATCAGATTTTTATCGAGAATAATCAAACAAAGACGATTAAGATTATTTATTTATTTATTTATTATTTTGTTGATTTGTAATAGGAACGGCTCGATATGCTAGTATTAACACACATTTGGGGATAGAACAATCAAGAAGGGATGATTTAGAATCGTTAGGATATGTTTTAATGTATTTTAATAGAGGCTCATTACCATGGCAGGGTTTAAAAGCGGCAACAAAACGACAAAAATACGAACGTATATCGGAAAAGAAGATGTCAACATCTATAGATGAATTGTGCAAAGTATTTAATTATTGAGGTTTTTTATAATTGTTTTAATTCTGGTTGATTTTAGGGTTACCCAATTGAATTTCCAACATATTTAAATTATTGTAGACAATTACGATTTGAAGAACGACCGGATTATAGTTATTTAAGACAATTGTTTCGTTCACTCTTCCATCGACAAGGTTTCACATACGATTATGTCTTCGATTGGAATATGCTCAAATTTGGTACATATCAATTTAAATTATAAAAATAAATTATGATTGTTTTTTTTAATATTTTAGGTGGTTCAAGAGGCAGTCATTGTGAGGAGAATACCGGCCGTTCAGGTACACGTTATGGTAGTCATGCAGCAACACCGGGTGATTCAACACCAACAGCTGCAGCAGCACCACAAGCACGTACCCGTCGTCCACATGACCGTATGGATATTGTACCAAGTAATGCAGGACCACCACCACCAAATCCATTAGAAGAAGTTATTAGTAGTAGTATATTTTCAATAATTTTGATTGTTTTATCAATTAAATTATTATTATTTTAATTATTTTAGATTCACCAAGACTGTACGAGAGTCACGAACGTCGAGTTTCAATGAGATTACGTGCTGGCCAAAGTAGTGGTGCACCAAATGTATCAACATCGGATTTGAGTAATTCGAAACAAGCAAAGTGAGTTGATCTATTATTAAAGTATTATTGTTTTAACTCGTTTTTTTTTTTGTTTTGTTTTATTTTTAAAACCATTAATCATCATCATCATTATCATTAATTAAATCGTTGAATTGGATACCTATGTTGTTATTTGTTTGTTTTGGAAGCGCCTCCGGAGTAGCAATGGCACCCCCCAGTCAAACATCGGGACAACCAGGCCCACCTAGACGTGGTAGTGCATCGAAGGATCCACCAACAAGATTGAAAAAATAAAGGATTTCGTAATTATTATAATTTTTTTTTTATTATATGAGTATATATTTACTATACATATAGAATAATAACAAAAAAAATTACAGTGTGATTTTGTTAAGTTTCTCTGTTGGGTAATTGGTTTTTTTTATTACTACTATTATTAATTTTCTTTCCCAAAAAAATATAATTAAATTTAAGAATATTGTGCAATGGAAATCGTATTATTTCCAAACTAGAAGGTTTCTCTTATTTCGATATTATAAACAATAATAGTAATAATAACAATAATAATAGAGATTGTCTCGTCTTTGTTTTTTTTTCTACTACTATTACTACGGTTTCTTTCATTATAGATTGTTAGCAATTAAGAAATTTTTGTGACAAAAGCTTTGTACATATCTAGACTGAATAATGTGTATTTTCTTGTAAAAAAAAGAACAATTATAATTGTCAGAAATTTTTGATAAAACAAACTAGACTCAAATGAGGTAAAAATCATTAATTACAACAAAATACAATCTTTTTGTTTGTTACACTTTCGTTGTTTTTGTTGTTGTTAATTTCGTAAAATCGGTGATTTTCTAGGGAATATTTATAACGAATGTGAATGTTGTACGAGTATATTTCTTTTTTTTTTTTAAGTTTTTTTTTTTTTTTTAATATTAAAATACGTGTTGTGTTCGAATTGACTGCATTTGAACAATTAATCCGTTTGTTCCTAGGGACATTTTTCTAATTAGCTTCTAATTGATTAATAATGTAATTTCGATAATCCTCACGATTATTGTTACTATCATGATATAGTATGACGGTTCTTTTCTTAATTGCGTTCGTTTCGAAACTAGGAATCACAAATTTTGTGCGAGATTTTTTTTGTAAAGCAAAATGTGAAATCAAATTTATTTTGTACATAAAACTATTGTCTTAATGTTGTGTATATATAAAGAAATAACCTCAGAATAGTGCATTATTTTGTAAGAATCAAATAATTAATTATTGAATAAATGAAAAAGTTGTAAAATTGAATGAAAATCGAGGGAAGAATTAATCGAAAACAGTACTTAGTATTAGTTCATTTCCTCCACGTGTTCATACATGAAAACATACAAAAATTGTCTTGTTTTGTAACATTTTCAGCTTGTTTTTCACCTACATTACATACAGTTGGTGTCTGAACATCAATAGTTTTTTTTTTGTTTAGTTTTTCTATTGCACTATGTATGTTAATTATAAAATAAAAAAATCGAAAAATTTGATTCAAATTTAGCGCCCATTTCCACTACCAACTGTCCACTAAATGTAGCCTCTACCAATTACCTAATTTTTTGCTAAATACACCAAAATAATCTAATAATTTCTATAATTTGGTTTAATTGAATTTAGAAAATCGGATTAATTTGAAATTGGGGGTAATTCTTGTGAAAAATTTTAGGGGAATTTGGCCAGGTGGCGCCTAGATGTTGGTAACTTCTGATAATTTTGGCGCACACACACATATTCACTCTCACACACATGAATGCACATAGTAAGCAAATAATAAAACAAGTACGAATCATCCACAGTCGATTACGTTACGTTAGATCGGTGTTTTGTTATTGTTGTTTTTTTCGTTAACGTGCAAATTGTCACAAACTAGAAATTTGCGTAAACCAATCAATGACTATCACTATACCATGCCGGAAACAAAACACTAACAGTTTCATATACATCTTCGATTTTAATTTAACCGGAAAAACGATCGCACAACTATATAGTAAAATAAAATTTTAATAATAAAAAAAAAGGGAGCGAAGAATAAAAACGACGAGGATAAACTTGTTCAACAGGTTTTTATTTATTTTAAATAATTGTTTTGTATTTTTGTTTTAATTCAAAACCGTGAAATTAAGACAGCTTTACTTAAAACAAAAGACGGTAAGTTCTACCATTGTTTTTATTTACATGCTTTAAAACTACTTGATTTGCTATAAATATATATATATATATATATCTATTTGATTAGATAATAGAATTGTGTAATTATTATTTATAATAATAATATCCGGTCGTCTTTAATAAATAATTTCTAAATACACACGAGGATTCAATTTTTCAAATTTTTATCTCGCACGCTCCTTGTCAAAACAACAAAAGAATAATAAAAACAAACGTCGTATTTCTAGATCGAAGGTAACCCGATTAGAAAAAATAGATTTTTAATTAGACCAATTCCCATTAGATGTCTCTATTTTTATACATTTTTTTTGAATTTCAACCCTTATCAATAAAATAATCTCGGGTGTTGTTTAGAAAATAATCAACTACCATAAATATCAACAATATTTCACCTCAATAGACTTGTAGAATGTAATTCGTAATAAACTTGAGGTTGTTTATTAGGGTTTGATAATTAATTACCTTGCTTGTTGTAAATCAGCTGGTGGTGGTTGTTATGGAATAGTCGATAACAAATTACTAAGGGTTGGTTTAATATTGAATTTTTTCGTTTACAATAAATAAATGAAATTAATTTGATTCTCATAGGGTGTGCTGTGGTATTTCAATTGGCTATGTTTTTATTAGGTAGTTCGTAGATTAGTTCATATTTTATTAAACTTGATGTTCGTTAGTGTTTCAAGCGTATTAATCAATCTAGGCATAGCCAATTGCAAGGATATTCTAGTAAATGAGGTAAATCAATGTAAATATCATTCCAAGATTTGTGTTATTACAGTCTTTTGAGTAAAATTCAGTATCAAAATCGCTAAAAACCGATGATTTAGGGCTAAAAACTCCAAAAATTGTCTCTAAATTGGACTGAAAGTTTCTAAATTTCCTTATTTTGACAAATTAGAGCATAATGATCCCCAAATTTGACCCAGAATATCTCGTATTCTTCTCATGGAACACTTTTCACTCTTATTAGCACTAAAATATTATCGTTTAAAAGGCCACACGTTCAACTGTATATTTGTTTGGGTGACTGTTTTTTTTTATGACAAACATTCCAAGATTTGTGTAATCATTATGCTCACATTAGTGTTCTAGTGATATTTATAATAGGCCAATTTAATGTAATAACAGTTAATCAAATTGATTTATGCATTAACACAGAGTAATAAATTCCGTGATTACCCATTCTGTTTGTTTGTTTAATTGTTTTGTGTGCCATTATGTGGTACATAAAAGTCATCTAATTTAATTAAAAATAATTTGGATCACCCTCTATGTTAGAAAATTACATTACATACTTTATCGTTGTTTTTATTAAGAATTCTATTCCTTATGTGGTTTGTTTTGTTATCAGTCGTATTATCAAACGATTTTTTTGTTTGTTTGTATGTGTGTGTATTTCCTAAGTTATCTACAAGGTCCTTTCCTGTTGTTTTTTCTGCATTTTAAAAGCACACACAATGGATTTTTTTGTCTTTGTGTGTCATCTCGATTTTTAAGGTTATAAAATTCTAACCTTTACAACAGAAATAATCACCATTAACTGCTATTATCAACGCTAATATACAAAAAATTGTACTAGATCAGTACTGTTAAATTAATACAAAACAATCAACAATACTGGACGATAACCGTATCGGAAATCGTGCGTTTCTAGCTTTATTCATTCTAGACTAGAGGATTTTTAGGAATTTTTGCGGCTTTGATTACGTGATTGCTGTCTCGCAGAAATTTTGCACGATCTTACACAACCATTGCGACTTTCTTTACCGATTTTTCAATCAAAAAAAATAAATTCGTCGAAACCATCAAGGTGTGTAATTTGAACAGAATGTGTCATCGTTAGTTAGAAAACGATTATTTTCTTTAGAATTCCCAATAGGTGATCATTAATTCATAGAGCGTACTTACAGTTTTTGTTTATTGTTATTTTGTACAATAATAATAATTATTATTACAAATTTGTATTGACCTCCCTGCCAGTGGCGTAGTGATCAACATAGCAACCCATCTATTTTTGGTAAACTTGCGTTATTATAACGAAATTCACCCATCAAATATTCACCCTTTTATAGAGAACAATTGATAAATATGCATACTAAATATAGACATTGACAAATATAATAACGTCATCCCCTAATTTACGCACCACTTCAACCAATCAAATCAATCGAGGTGGAGCTGTTGTCCAATTAAATGCAAGAGAAAAAACAGTGTGAACGTGTCTTTAAGTGGTTTTTGATATCGAATTAATCACGGGTAAGCCTAATTAATCTTATCTTTATTTTATTTTTTTTTTGTTGCGTTACAATAACCGGCGATAGGGGAGAATTAACTGAATTCTTATCAATTTAGAAATTTATAATTTAATTGTGTAAGCGCAATTATTGTCGTGTTTTTTTTTCCACTCTTCGTCTTATTGTTAATTTGAACTATTTCGAATTGTTTTGGACGTTATTCATTGGAAAAAATTGTAGAAAATTATCTTATCGTGTAATTCGACAGAGATTCGAACAATTAATTCGCTAACGTAATAATTTTTTTTGTATACCACAATTATCACCTCGATTGATTGGTTTATTAGTCAGCGATTAATCAACATGGTTTAGTATTGGGTTTTTTCCTCCTATGTGTGTATGTACAATTTTATTGTTAATCTGCCTCCTACTCGCCCTTGCTGAAATAATTCGTTCATTTTAACGAAATGAACGGCAATAAACGTCGAAAATTATTACCACCACTATTAATAACTGGTAAGATTTCTTCTTGTTATTATATTGTTCGACTCAATCTATTTCCGCATATATTTCTTTTATTATTGTTAGTATTAGTATTATTATTATTGTTGGAAACGAGGTCATGTGACGACGTCAATGCTTGTTACTAAGACGACAATCATCAAAGAGCGTCACGACGTTATTGTTATACTCGCTATAATAGATTTCATCTTAATCGAATAAATATTGATGATTTAATAATCATCTATAATTAAAACGGTTCAATACTAGAACGATTCAAATTTGGCGCTAATTTACGCCATCTAGTAGACAATAAAACAGATTTCTATACTGCTAGTTTAGCTACTCTACGCTTAGATGGCGCAAATTATATAGAATCATTCGAAATAGTTGAGTCTTCAAGAAAATAATAGAAAAACTATCTTGTGCTTCTTTTAATTAACAACTCTTGAGTAGTTTTATCAATTATTTAAAGTTATAGGTATCTGTAATGTTGATATATTGGCGTCACGTTTAATCTACTTTTTAAAATAATTAGACGGTTTATTGTTATCTTGAAGCTTATCGGTGAGATTTATGATATAAAGATAATATCATTATTGTCGTAATTCTCTCTAGAATTGCCTAATCCTCTCCAAAATGTTATTAATACGTAATAATGTCCATTAATTAGAGTGCCATCTGATATTTAAATATTTAATTACAATTTCCAATTGGATTGAAATAATTATGTAAATTGTTTGAATTTTAGAGAGTAATTGTTGCTTTTGTATTTTAGAGATTGTGATTGAAATATTAGAATTCTGTAGGATCGATCGATAGTTTTGTATTAGTTGGATAGATGGTGTTGGTTGTAGGTGCGGGAAATTTAAATTTATTTGTAGTCCAACGACTTATATTGTTGTTTTGCTTTTCGTTTACGTTCTTTTTCATCAGTTTTGTTGAAGTTTTATGTGCATTGATGTCGACGACCGTTGCATACCGGTTATAATGTACACACATACATACACACAAACATATAAACTCACCAATGACCTTTTTCTTCAACATGCACACATCTATTTTGTTGTTATTTTAGAGATTTATTGTTTTGGAAGAATTTCGTGTTGAATTCCAAACCAAAAAAAATTCCTATTGTCGTTGAAAGAGTATAGTTTTTGGGATTTTAGAGATTTATTCGTTCTTTTTTCTATTGTTATAAATGGGAATTTTGTGGTGATTTTTAATCGATTTGCCGCATGAAAACGGTACAGTTTGCCAAGAATTCCATCCATGTTTGCTCTCTTCCATGTTTATTATTTGCTTGGATTTTTGAACTTTTCTTTTTCGGTGAAGATGTTATAGAAGTCAACAGCGGCCTTGAACGCAACCTGGCAACCTCATCTTCTGGATGCAATTGGCCTTTTGCCAGGTATAAGTTTGGTGTTATTCTCTTCAGTTCTCTAATCCAACTATTATGCATTTATTGTTCATAAATTTTCAATATTGATCAACAAAATAATAAGTTAATTTAATGTTTAACTCGGATAACAAATCAAATGATTGAATAATCTGTCAATTTCAATCAGATTCAATTGAATAATTTAATTGTGGTCGTGGCAAAAAAACAAAACCATAAATTTCCAGATTTTATTAAATGTAATTTAGTTGTAATAATAATAAGAATAATCGTAGTAATAGTAGTAGATTACCATTGATTAATTAATTTCATTTCAAGATTTTAATAAACTAATTGGTTATTAAATTATGTCTTTTTTTTTCTTCTAAACAACAGCATATTTTATAAATGAGCAACACTACCACAAATCAACCAGTTTAATTACAATTTGTTTTAATTAAAATTAATAAGCAATTAATTTCGACAATAATTCATCGAAATCTGAACATTTTCCATGATAATGTTGTCGTTGGAAATTTATTGCATACAGACAGACACGCTAACTATCTGATAAACTGTAAAATATACAGGGCGTGCCGTATAAATTGAAAAATCGCCTTTTACAGTTTTGCGCATCTTTTAAATTTGAGAATTCCCGACTATTTTGATTGCTTTTCATCCAGCAAAATGTGGGAAAAATGTAGACTTCTATCGCTAAAAGGCCGGACTGCAATTCTTTAAAAAAGAGTGGAATTTTTGATCGATGATTTCTCCTTTATTTTTCACTCTAAAATCAAATACTGAGGCTTCTTTGAAAGAGCATTTCAAGCTAGAGGGTACGAATTTTATCATTTTGAACAACTGTGGAAATTTTGAGTTATAGATAAAAACTCAGAAGCATGTATTTTTTATATTTTTCCTCGGATATTAATTTATCGGCAATTATTAAGAGCTTTAAGTTATTGTCAAGATGTATGTCCACTCTTGTTATGTTAATTTCTATTGCAGATGGTGATTATTTTAAATATTCTACCAGTTATAACCAAGATTGCTAGAAAATTGCAGTAGTTTAGCCTCCAAAACGGCTATAATTCCAGACGCTTCCTCTTGAGATTGTAAATCAGCCAATATTTCATAAAATAATTAAAGATAGAAAAGAATTCGAATTTTCCTCCTGTTTTTGATTGTCTCTTTGTTCGTTTAATTTATGTTAGGACACGATCTGTAAGATAAATATTTGTCTGGGAATTTTTAAAATTCCTCGCACAATCTGTTTAGTGAGGAGGCTTTCTATAAATATGTGTTTGAATGTATGTTTAAATTTGTTTTCGTTTTTATTCTTCATGTCTTGGTTAATGTTTTGATTTTACTTCTTTTTTTTTTCTAGAACCGGAGAGTACAATAGCCAAACTGGCGCTTCCAATTGGTAGTGCTTCGCCCCCGGTATTGTGGGGGCCACGCCGCAAAACAGGTATGTCTCATTTTTTTCTCATATTCAACAATAGAATGAAACGTTTCCTCAACAATATCCGGTTAGGTTTTTTTCTTGTCTCATAATAATGAAGTTAATCTATCGTTTTCCTCTCGTCTATATTTCGGTTTTTGTTGTAACTTCCCACGATTAGTCGTTCTTTTTTCCTGTGTGTTATGTCTGTGTGTGTGTTTGTTTTAGTGTATAAACACACACACACACATGCACGTAGAACATAAGTGGTACTTCCCTATGGGGCCGTTATTGTCGTCGTCGTTGTTGCCTCTAGTTCGCCCACGCTTGATTTTATGAATGAACGCCTAGTCACTGTTGTCGATAACACAACAGAACAACTCCAGTCACCACGCTATCGTTGATTTAACAACGTATACATGTATGGTAGTAACAGGGCCGGCGTTAGGGTGAATGACACCCTTTAGACCGCAATCAAAATCTTTGTGGAATTCTATGAACCGCAACGGAATTTTGAAATTTTCCAAATCCTCAAATTTTCTCTATTGTCGAAATGTTTAATGTACGATAAAACCCCCAACTTCCAGTTATTTTAGCAATAAATTCAAAGTTTCACAATCAATATTGAATCAGTAAAGTGAATTTTCCTCGAAGTTTACAAATTAAACTCGTTTAAAATTGCCAATATTGGTCGTTCAAATCTTCAACACATTTATTTTCGAACGATACGTAATTCATTTCCTCTATTTTATATATATTTTTTTGTCCAATGTTGAACTTTATACGAATAAGTAATTGTTAATTTATATTTCTTTTTATTATCATTATTGTTATTATGGCAATCATTAAATTTGTTTTATGTCTTTTCTAAAAATGTTTGAATGGAAAATTTCCTGGAAAATACAGGAAATCAAGTTCCATAGAAATCGAAAACAATAAAAATTTCCAATCGTACAAACATAACAAAAATTTATCCACTATCACTAGATCTCGAACAATTGATTGAAATCTTATTTCCGGTAGAGTTACAAGGAAAATTACAGGAAATCGATGGTTATAATTTATAAATATCCACTCAAAACTTGGGTATTATAAACAATTACGAATCGTAAGTTACCTCACAGTAGATTTATTAATAGCCGAACAAAGCTACGACACTATGTAAGGTAGGCATAGCCGACTGTTACGTAAAATACCGTGGTACACTCTGTACAATAATAAGAAATAAAATTATACAATGATGCAATTGTTTTGTATGGAATTTGTTTGATTTAAGTCAAGGAAAGACAATTTACAAATTAAATAATATAATGAATGAATGGATTCTTTGAAATTTATAAATCTTACTATAACCACCCCCAGGTTTTGTTTTAAATATTTCCGTCTAGACGCCCATGATCTTACCATAAATAATAATAATAATAATGATAGTTATTGTGATGATGACAGACACGCCTACTATGATCCGGAAGTTGCAAGAAACCTACTAACATCCGGTAGTAGAGAATTCGTTAACTCTTATTTATTAAGGTTATAATTTTCTAACCTTAAAGTTTTAAATTAAACAATATGGCGATAATTGTGGGGTGTTTTCTTTATTGTAATTAGTTAGAAATTTATTTTTAGATGACAAATATTAAAGTTCGCGTGTACAATAGAAAATACACGAATAGATACCTATTTCATAAAATTAAAACATTTATGTCTATTTATTTTGCATTAGAATTAATTTGTGTTTTTTTGTGGTTGTTTTTACTCGATAACCACCAATATCACCCCTCTATACAAAGGATAATTGAAACTTTGCGTTTTAATTTGTATAGAAAGATAATTAAGGGTGATAAGAGTTAAAAGCCCAATTGTTGAAAGTAATTAGTGGACGGTGGTGGTAGCGGCGCTTGTTCTATTTTGGCTCTCGTTGTCAAATCGAAAAATTTGTAACCATAAATTTCGAATAAACTATGATAGATTGGCGTAGGGAGTTTTAGTATAGTTCGAGGGTTGATTCCATAAACCGGACACATATTCGTGCATTCGAAGAGTACAGGGTGAAATATGAAAACACGTCTATTACGATTCTCATCGTTATCCTGTAAGTATAACAAATTTGTTTTAACGTTGGTTTTTTCCATGTTCTTGAATTATATAATAAAGAAGCCGTGGTAATTTAATCAAATTGATATAATTCGATCCGAGGATATCCTCGTGTGCGTGTAATAATAAATTAATACGACATGTGTAATTGATGCTTAATTAGATTTAATCAATTAATATCACATTGATTAGAAACTTTAAATTTATTATAATTTTTTTGCGTTAGAAAGAGATAGTTATTGATATACGTGTAGATAGTTAAGCAGATGTCAATGATCTATAATTCAAGATTATGCAGATAAAGTTTGCGAAAAAACGGTGTGATAAAGATAGATCTATAGATGAAGAGAAAGAACAAACATTTTTGATTTGGATATCAACTTTACTACTATTACTACTGCTTCCTAGTGCTGTTTCTTATTGTTATTTTGTGTGTTAGTTGAGCAATACAGACAAAAGAAAGATCGAAGATTCAATGGCCGTATTCTAGAAAAAATAACAACAAAAGAATCGAAACAAAACATCTTTTTGTTGTTGGATTCGTTTTGTTTTGATTCAAATCAACTTCATATGGACGAGAGAAAAAGCGTCAAAAAATTTGAGAAGCTCATACGAATGCGTTACGAGCAGGGCCGGATATAGGTCTATGCCACTACAAATAGTTCCAGATTTGGAATAATAGTGTTAAAAATATTACTCTCTCCTGGTTAAGAACTAAACGCCTTTTGTCTTTGATGCCCAATCAATGGGGTCATTTTTCGACTTATTTAAAGATTTTAATGAGAAAAATTTTTGAGTTTAATTTCAATAAAATCACCAATAAATTCGCTACAAAGAAGAAAAAATCCAAAAAAAAACTCAAAACGAGCTAAAAATGCCATTTTATAATGCGTTGTTAAAATTTGATTTAGGACAAATTGTTATCTCTTAAAACTTGAATCTTACAGTATTTCGGTTGTAATAATGTTTGAACATTGGAAAATTCTCCTTAACTAGACGAATATTTTATAAAAATCCATGAAATTGCGGCTATAAGTATGAATAATAAGATTCTAAACAATATGCAAATTTTCGATTGATATTAGTTGGTTTTTCTTTGAAATTACATCGGGGGAAAAATCGCATTTTAAAAGATGGGATGTCCTGTTTTCGTTCTCAGTATTCTAAATTACATGTAAGAAAAACCCATTAAGTATTAAACACAGATTGATAGATAAGATAGAGACTTATAACGTATGGCGCCTAGATCACCTCCACAATAGTTTATTAACATTACCCCAGATTAATTTATTCATGACCATAGTATCTACCTGGTTATATTCATTATTTTATACCTACATGTATTGGTAAATGTGTAATTTACAGGAGCGAATTTAGAGTTGATTTAATCAATTCCATTTCCCATTTACTTTGTTCTCATTTAATTTTCGTTAAGGGTTTGAGACTTTTATCAATAAAAATAGGAAGCTTTTCACTTTGTTATTATTGTTGTTGTTTACCCTTTGCACAAACAACGTAGATTTCTAAATGATAACCGTATAGGGAACGGGGAAGATAACAATGAAATTTAATGGAAAATACCAACAATTGAATATTTAACAAACTTTTTTTTTTTTTTTGTTAAAAGCGTATGTCGGAGAGACATAATGATAATGCAATCAGCCCGAAAGTGGTTTATCATTCGAATTAGTACTTGACTCTATTCAAACATGTGTAACGAATTGCGTCTCAATTATTCAAAATTCATTCATTTTTCCTCGATAAAACAAAAAAATAGGCGATAATAAAGATTATGTATGATTGTTTGATTTTAGATCATGATCGAGATCCAGATTTGTGTGGAATATGAAATGTTGTTAATTTCCGATAGAATTGTTGTATGGGAATCCGAATCAGCGGAATTTTTGCCAACTGTCACATAATTGTAACTGTTAAATTATTAAATAGTTGTTCTTCCTGTCATTCATACTTGCATTTATTTGTGTATGTATGTGTGTATTATACAGAATTATAACAACACGCCTATTATCTAGCTTTGAACTTTGCTATTGAATTTCAAAAGTGAACTTTGTGGCAGGTCAATATTTGTATTTAAAATTTCTACACATAGACAAATAATTGTCTATCGCTGTCTTTGTCTATGTCTATCTATTTTTTTAATAAAGTCATTCATAATAATGGAGAATAGACGTGTATTGAAAGAGTCCCGCTGATTGTTGATAAACTGCCATACACACAATGAAAAATGGCTTTTCCGGAGGAAAAACAGAGGAAAAACTATCAATTTCCTTTCAATATATTAAATTTACCTTCAATACAAACTTGTCGACCGTGAAGCTATCTTTTTTTTTCTTCATTCTCCTCTTTTGTGTTATTTTTTTCCCATTGATCCATTGTGAATTGGCCCCGATTTTATTCACTCGCCTCCCAGATCGAACTCTCCACCGCACATGAGTTTTAATGAAATTGAAAATTCCACGTTTCCCAATTTGATTGTAACAGCATTTGTTTGGGTTTCTTAATGTGGTTGTTGTTATTGTTGCAATCTTGTCTCTTTTCTCGCATTTTTCCCCTCTCAATCTCAAAAGTGACCGCCAACGGCAAGGTCACTATAATGTTGGCGCCAACATTGAACTGTAAAACTTGCTCTCCACGTCTCTGGGAGCATCCCCACCAACCCGTATTTTTAATTAATTAAATTAATGGCATTTCAAATTTTATTCCTCTAATTAATCAAAATAAAATATTCGTGTCCTGGTTGTACGAATCGGAATACAACACGCTGGTTTATCAGTGTTGTTTCGGTACTGATAACGCGTTAATGATGATGATGTATTTCCTGTAATCAAGTCTCGCAAAAAAAAAAACGGTCACTTTCAATATTTTAATCGTTGATAACAGATTGTGGTTTTTTAAAATTTTTTGGGGCGAAGAGAAGCCCCGAATGGTTCCGTGTATAATGAGATGGATGGAATTGCAAGTAATGCGCCGTCGCCACCGCCACCACCACAATTTTACCACCACCATTTCTACCACTACGACTCTGATTATTCAACGATAGACAACACGAGAAATGCTGCGGACGATCAGTTGATTTCGGGCCGTGTGTTTGTTTCGTTTTTCTAAAAAAGAAGAAAAAAAAACGTGTCCAAACACGTTGAATAGAACGCGAAATAGCAGGCCACCACCGAAACGCGGTCTTGTGTTGTTAATCGAGTTGCTCTCAGAAATTAAAAGTAAACTAATTCTTATAAAATCCACACATACATACACAAATACGTAAATAAATAAAACAAATCTATGTGTAGATAAATCATAAAAATACCGATATTAGTGTTTGTTTGTTTATGGAAAGTTTCCATGTGTGTATGTCCCAGTGTGTAGTTGATGACGGCGAAAATGTGAGTTTCCGGTGGTGTACAACTATACGTGTGTGTTCTTAATTTTGTTCTTTTTCCTTTTTAATTTCGAAATATTTTCCAATTTAGTAATAGTAGAAGAGAGAGATCTCGATCAATAATTATTGAGTGTGACAGAGATACGGAAAAATAACGTGAATGGTTGGTATAGTTTTATTTTTGTCGTCGAAAATTTATGTTAAACAACACACAAAATACAAAGATGAGTCGACGTATTTTCATTTAGCTCCTCTATTTTATTATTAATCAAATTCTAACCAGAATATTGACCAGATTTATACCCCAAAGAAATCGATTGGGAGCGAATGCTGCCGTTGTTGTACAAAACAACAGTCAAGAGAGTTTAGTCAGGACAAAGGCCTATACTCACTCTCTCTTTATTATTAAAAACCGTAGTTGACTTCTTCATCGTCTTCCATTGCCGCTAATTACCGTTCGAATTCCCGTAAATCGGTGGGAAAGCTCGAATTTCCACGGCCTTGACTCTAGTGGAAATACCGAAAAAATTACCAAAATAAAATCGGAAAAAAAACCCAGAGGAAAAAACAGCGAACGGAAGATAAATTGGCGCCTCCACCGCCGCCGACGTCGCCGCCTCCTTATCAATTTGCGCAATTTAAATCTATGCGTGTATTTATGTTAACAAACTTTTATCAACCGCCGAAAAACAACAAAAAAACAAACTGTTTTCAAATCATTCATAAATTGATTAATTGACAAAATAGCACAATTAATTCAATAATAATAAGAATAATTGGGGACTGAATGCGGGTAAAGGGGGGTTTAATTAATGTCGAGATTTATGGCAATTGTTTACAACAACAAAATACTTGATTTGTTTTGATTAGAGTTCAAATTACGTCTACTAGGCTGTTCCTGAAAAAAATTATGTTGAAATTTTCAAATATGGTGTAATGTTATTGTTTAGCTATTGTTTTAATTGATAACTCTTATCAAATTTTGTCATTATTGAGATAATAATTTTCAACAAATTTGCTTTTTCTTGATCACTATCGGTAATAACCAGAAAAATTGATAAGATTACAATTGAAACTCAATTATTGTAGTACCATCTACTTTTGTTATCAATAAAAAAGGTCCTTTATATTTTTTTTCGAATTTATAATTTGGATGAATTTCGCCGAAAAAAACTGTTTCAAAACAGATTAATTTGCGTAATTTTCTCGGTAAAAATTTCCATATTTTTGTTTTGATTACCTCCATTTGCCTCTTTCATTCGTTTTCAAGGTAAGCGGAACACAGATGCATTTCCTGTTGATGATTTTGAAGAATTTTTGGCAATAACATTCAATTGAAAATTCACACCGCAACCGAAATCAAAGAGATTCGTTGAAAGGAAAATCGGATATTATTTCATAATTCAATTCATATGAATTATTTCTTAATGTTTCTATCATAAATCGTCATTCTCGGTAAAATCAAATTATTATCAATTGTGTGTTGTTTTTTTTTTGTGTTTGTTTGTTTGTATTAGTAATTACCAATATGTGTTACACAATTCTACCACGGTCGTTAAATTAATTTTTTTTCACTCGATAATGAAAATTGATATTATCGGCAATTTGTTTTTGTTCTCTCTAATCACCATTTCATACCTGTATTGATTTAAATCGACTTACAAAAAAAGAGAATAAAATATCGGATGAACGTAAGGAGAAATCACAGTCGCTAGTAGAATCGTAAATTGATATTTATGACACGGTTTTTAAGAATAATACCGCTTATTTCTAATTAAAGCTGCTCATACACCGACATTATAATTAAGGTTGAACTTTAGTGAAAATTATTACGTTAGATGGCGTTGTAAATAATTTGGTTTATTTCAATTTGTTCTTTACAGCATACAATAACAGAAATTCGCCTATTTTCTCCTTTTTCTGTTGAAACTAAAACTTCAAAGTCTACCGAAATCATAAAGAAGCTAAATAAAGCTGATTTAGGCTTGATAGAGGAGTTTAAACGAAATCTGTAGTACTATATCGGAGATAATCAATAAACTACACTATAGATTTGTGTTAAATTTGTTTTAAATGAGGCTTAGTATGATACTAAGCTATGGTAATTTTTAGAAAATTTTTGAATGTGCAGTCCAGTAGAGTTTGAACGATGAATATTTGATGTCGGTGTATGAATCTCTTTACGAATATTTCGCATCTCTATAGTGTGAAAATTTTAATGGGAAATTGCAGTTTATTGAAAACGAGTAAATGATTTGTTAATAAACAGCATGTCTTGTAAGTTTTGCGATAATTTAACTGGAATTACTTATCAAATAATGAATGTTGAGTTTATTAATCTGGATGGAAATGATGCATCCATCTATCCGCCTTGTTTGTTCGTCTTAGTTTCTAATTAATTCTTAAATTTAAAACCTGTTAAGAATATATTTTGTGTTGTAATTGTGCAAATAAAATGAAACACTCAAGCCTAATCACTAATTTTTTGGTCAAATTCTGTGAACGTAGATAGAGGAGAAAAGTGAAGAAAATCCATCGACTTAGTTTTAGTTTAGCAAACTCAATTTTGATCTTGTTTGTTTATTTTCAATATAGTAATGGTGAAGAATTCGATTTTACTTGATATTTTCAAGAATTGGCAATTCTACCATCACACCACAATTAGATTGAAGATTTCCAAAAAATTACGATTCTATTAGTGTTTTTGGATTTGCGATTTTTTGTTTTTCCTATTGAATCTTTGTTTGTTTTATTTGGGAAAAACGGCGTCCACAAATTATATTCAAAAGAAGAACCGGAAACGGTTGAAATTGAATTTGTTCTTACGTACAAATAATAATCAAAAAATTGGTAAAATTTCCAAAATTGAACAATACGATTGTTGTTATTGTTGTTGTGATTATTGTTGTTATCGAACGAAGACAGATAGTGTTTTATTAGAGAAAGTAAACGGTGTAGCAGTGACACTTAAACAGTGGTGGCGAGATGTGGGGCTGTGCCCCAGGGTGGCGGCCACCTCGCCGATAGGAATCGGTGGTGGAGGTGGAGGAGGAGGTGGTGGTGGCCCCCTTACAACATCAACAACAAGTAAACATTTTTATCAACAACAACAACATCACCACCATCGCCACCGACATAGACAACAATTGCATTGTAAAGGATCGGAACGATCCATGGGACAGTCGTTAAGTATGTGTAAGCTGAACCATTGCAGACACAAGAAAAGTAAGTTGGAAATTAATTTAAAATTGAAAACAATAAACATTTCCGATCTACTATTACTACTACCACTACTACGACTACTACTACTCAATTTCTGTCTATATTTTAATAATAAGAAGGGTGAAAATTACACACACAACTACAATTTGTTTGTTAATCAATTAAAACGTGCATGTATGCGTGTTAAATTGTCATACCTAAAAATACTGGTTTGTTATTGATTATAAACTTTCTATGACGTATAAGGCCTCTCCTTTTCCACGAACCACAATATCGCCCTTTTGTCCACCATCAATAACCATCGCCCCCTAAACTGTCATTAATTTCACTCAATTTGACAATTAAAATACAAAATCGAAAATTTTCTATTGAAACATTTATAAATTTACGACCTTAAACTATTTTCAATAAACGAAATCTTTATTCATTCAATTTTTAGAAAAGCATATTTTTAGAAATTTTGTAGAAATTTCGTTACGTCGTAGGTAGTTTGTTCGTTTTTTTTTTTTAAAATAGACAATTACAAAATCTTGAAGGTTACGACTAATTTTGGGTGTGGATCACAAAAAGACACCCCTTTCCAAATTTGGTTAATTATCTAGTTTTAATAAGTTTGTTGGAGTTTCTTACACAATTAAAACTAACCCCTATCTACAACAATATTATTATTATCATTATTATTATCGGCAAGAACCGTTTTATTTTTAGACTGGGGAGTTTTCCCTTAACATCGTTCTATTTATAGCCAAGAAATCTATAGGAACATTTCCTGCTTTACCTGACTGTTTTACTTAAATAGAATAAAGATGGTAGAGGGAACATAAAAAAATAGATAAGAGGATGAACATGGGATTTCTCTTTAATCTTTATAGTTGTATGTAGTGTTTTTTCTTTCTTTTTATTTTTTATTTCACTATCTCGCTCTCTCTAACTTGTAACATTGATCGATGTTGTTTTGTAAGAGGAGACTTTTTCATCCCTTCTTGTTTATGGTTTAATTGGAACGTTTCCAATTAACAACACAAGCAAAAAAAAAATCAATTCATTTAGTAGCCAACGAAGCAAGCAACCCTTATCGAATTTCTTCTATGCTACAAACACCATCCGGAATGGTGGTGGTGGGTGTATTTCGATAACATAAAAGAATCACTGACTAGGTCAAGACTTGATGCAATTTCGCTTAATAAAAATCGGTTTTATTACACCAAGATAAAAGGTTTAGTTCGCGATATAGTACAACTACCCTTATTTGAACGACACACTTAATGTCTATTACAATAAAAACGACAAAATTAAATTCTTTGTCGTCGTCATAATCATTATTATTGTTGTTGTTGCAGGCTTGCATTTACGTAGTAGTGGCGGCGACGATTGTCGAATGCCGTCTGATGGGGTCACATTGGCCGATACAAGGGATGCTAGAATCCAACGACAACAACAACAAAATCATACAACAATAGGACAACAGGGAAGCCAATGTTATGATCCTGAATATGCACGGATGGAAGCTTGGCTTGATGAACATCCAGATTTCGTTCAAGATTACTTTCTTAGGTAAAAATCATTTTCTTACGAAATTATTATAAAGAAGAAATAAGGGAGACAGAACACAATATTGACGTATTTTTGACTAGTTGATAGATGGGTAAGGGCGTGAGTTTTATTATACGAAAAATAGGGGAGAACTCGTTTTTGTATCGTTTGAATACCAAAAATATTCGTTTTGTTTGTTTACTTAACGAAGATTTCGATTTCCAACTAAATCTACCAATAATTTCCAACATTATAAAAAAAAATAAATTGCCAGTTACAATCTATCCATACATGATTTTACGGAATTTGGAAAAAAAGTAGATTGTTTCTAAATCGAAGAATTCATCAAAAACGCGCCGAAATTTGAACGGGCAATTCCCAGTTTAATGTCCAAGAAGTGCCAATATTTAATAATCGATATCTCGCTTATTTGATAAGATATAGCAATGATTATAATAGCATTAGAAAGAGCACTTAAATAGTATCTAAAGCGTTTTCCGTTATACATTTTTCATAATTTTATTTATAATTTAGCCTATTTATTATTCTTTTTAACAATTTTTGTTCAAAATTCTCCCGATAGGCTTGTTAGTTTTCTTGAAAATCGACAATTTTACTCATTTATGTTATAACACTTGTGAAACATCTCCCGAAATTCTGTTTCAAAAATTCATTGAAAATTGATAATTTATTTAAAAAATGGCCCTAATTCGCCTCTTTTTGATATCTGACCCATTGTATATGCAATTTAACATTGACTAAAATCGTAATTTTACAATAATTCGTGTAGGTCAAAAACAAAATTATACTCTGTAGGTTGTTTGATTGATTAAATTACGAAATCTCAATAAATTATTCCACGCATACACAAACTGACAAAATTAAAATTGTGTAGTAATCTAATAATTTCCACATGTTGAATTTTCCGTAATTTAGACCATTTTTTTAACGATTTTGTTGTTCTTTCACAATAAAAAATGTTTCGTGATTCAGAAATTGGAAAAAACCTAATGAGGGTAGAATAAACCGTTAAACATGTCCATTTTGATTAAATATCTAGATGAGTCATTTTTTCTCGTTAGTTGTAATTATTTTTTTAATAATTAACAAGTAATCATTTTGCTATTTGTATTGCCAAAGGGAAATAGAGTGGTGGTTGTTTAATTTAATTGAATGACGTATCGGTTACAATTGTATTAAATAACGAGTATTTGTTGTATCTAGACTTAAAAAATAATGAATCGACTAAATGATTCACAAATACAGTTAAAATTACTAGACTGAATCCAAACAAATCGTAAATTTTTTCAATCAAAACACCGATTTGTTGTTGTTGTTTGGTGTCATTATTATTTCTTACATGTTGTTGATTGTTAATCAGTTTGAATGGATGTTTTGGGACATTGTGTCGCCATATTAACGATTGTATTGAATCAAAAACTAGACCGATGCCTATTTCAACCACCGCTACTACTACCACTTCTATTACTACCCTGTTTTTTATGCGACAATTCCCTTTTCACTATCAAATAAATTATTGCCGCTTCTTTTTCCGAAACAATCAATAGAGCTTCATTAATGACCCCGTTTACATCTACTGATAACTAACCTGGTAGCTTATTGTTATCACTGGATGTAAACATGTTATGTTAAGTAAGCGGGGTTAGTGAGTGCAATAGCCAATCGTATAAGGGTTAATTTCCGTTGGGAATTTGCAATATTCGCCACATTTTTCAAATATTGCTGGAACTATGGTTTTATCGAAAATTTAAACATCCATTATTCAAACAAAGATTCAATTTAAATAATATGTAAATATATACTAGTAGTGTAATGTAATTTTTTTGGTAATTTTTTATGCGTGATACATAAAGAAAAATGGTATAAATTTAGTTGTTGCTAAGGAAAATTAGATTTAAACGCAAAGAATAGAAGTGAAATAGTTTGTTTTAATTCAGTAAAAAAACTTGATAAATTACAAAATAATCTACTTATAAATAAAATTTAATAAAAAGTTTTTTGTTGTTTGAAGAGAAGAATTTGAAAAATTAATAAAGGTCAGTTAGGAATTAATTTGAATAATTATAATAGTTTTTTTCGTTATTTTTCACTAATTATAAAAATTATTAATTAGCAAATAGTTGAACGGAAATTTCCTTATCACCTCTCTTATATTTATACAATAATTATTGTTATCACCACACATTTAATTGTAGGTGTATAGTGTGCGTGCGTTAATTATGTTAATTAGAATTGACGTTTTGTCCTTCATCGATTTTTTCGAATTTGTTCTATTAGAGAATTTCAATCACATACATACAATTTAATAAAATCCATCCCTAACGTTCATTGAATTTCAATAACTCTAATGTATTTATAATAATTTTTGGCTTGTTTGATATTTAAATCATAACCTTTGGGCTTTCAGTCATTATTGTAATCGAAGAAGTAACGGCTCGTGCTTTGAATTAAAACGAATTGTTCGATGAGCCGCTCCTGCAACTGTGGGGGCAGTTTCGCATCAATCAATTGATTTTTATCTGTCGCGATATTTTTCTTGTTGTTGATGTTGTATTTAAAAAAAAAATGTAGGATGCAAAGGAAATTGCTCCAAGATCCGAGCAATTTACATAAATTACAACGAAAGAGGGACGGATTTCATTCATTATAAAAACAACAGTTACATACACAAAAGAGTGTTAAGGTCATTTCTCAAGTTATAGCCGTAATATCGAGAGAAAAGATCGTTTAATTTTTTCTCTCCCGTTTCGAGATTATGTAATTTATCTTTTTTCGAATTGATTCAAGATAAATCAAGGTTGTGAATATTTCAACTTTCCCACGTTTTTTTTTTTTAATCAATGGAATTTTAAAGGAAAATTTCTTAATATAGGAAAGCTACCCGTCAAGTGGTCGATTCTTGGTTAATTTCGCATGCAACACCAACGTCTTCCAGTGTTGAATTATCATCACCAACGCACAATAATCAACCATCAACACAACAACAGCAACAACAGCAGCAACAATCGAGCAGGGGTGGTAGTGGTGCAACAACACCAGTACGTAAAATATCCGCCCATGAATTCGAACGTGGCGGTTTATTAAAGCCGATGATTAGTACAATTGATGGACAGACAACGTTTTTAACAAGCTCGACAGACCATCAAATACAGAGCAGTACAAATAGTCCAACACCAAGTCGACGACAACGGCGTAGTCGGCACGATCTCAAACATCTCGATGAGAAAGAATTGATTTTTGAATTGGTAAGTCGTTATAGAATCCACCATTATCTAGCTAATGATCCACCATTAATTCTAGTGATTTATTGTTGTTACCCACCCGTTTCTACTTGATCTTTACGCGTCTAAATAGCCGGATATATCAAGTAGGAAAGGGGTTGAAAGCTACTTGACCTAGATTCTAAACTCCTTTTTTTTGGGTTGTTATAGGTGAAAGACATTTGTAACGAATTGGAGGTACGTTCATTGTGCCATAAAATCCTACAGAATGTTTCAATATTATTGCACGCCGATCGTGGTTCATTGTTTCTTGTACAAGGCGAACGTGGTGGTGGTTGTACACCATTTCCACCCGGTCAACAACCACGTGGCCGTTGTTTAGTTTCAAAACTATTCGATGTCTGTTCAAAAAGTACACTAATGGAAATGGAAAAGAAGGAAGAGATACGAATACCATGGGGGACTGGTATTGTTGGATATGTTGCTGAAAGTGGTGAACCTGTTAATATACCTGATGCTTATCAGGTAAATTTTATTAGAAACATTAACGATTTCTAAATACGATCTAATGTGAATTTCATGTATTATAAACATGAAAATCCACAATATGGGTGGTCTTTTTGTTATTTTATTATTATTATTATTAATATCCTGGCCACAAAAATACAGTCAAGGTCTTCTATCTGTTATCATCAATAATAATGATGATAATAATAGTAAAAGAGACGTGACTATAAATGGAACTTGGCCCGAATTCCTATTGGAAATTCCATTAAAACTCAATTAAATATCTCATTTCGTAGTTAATGTTTTCGCCTGTTTTTATCAATTTTTTTCCGTCTTTTGATAAATATTTCTATTTACAGGACGATCGATTCAATCACGATATTGATACTTTAACAGGATACCGTACAAAAACTCTACTTTGTATGCCAATTAAAGATACAAACGGTGATGTGATCGGTGTGGCTCAGGTATGATTCTTTAATTTTGCGTTTGATTTATCGTTAATCTTTTAAAAATTTCTCTTCTTTTTAGGTGATTAATAAATTAGGCGATCAACCGTTTACAAAACAGGATGAGGAAGTCTTCTCTAGTTATTTACAATTCTGCGGTATTGGTTTACGTAATGCACATTTATATGAAAAATCCCAATTAGAAGTGAAACGTAATCAAGTATTATTAGATTTGGCTCGAATGATATTTGAAGAACAAAGCACAATTGAACATGTTGTATTTAGAATATTAACGCATACGCAAAGTCTAATACAATGTCAACGTGTTCAGGTAATCTAAATTTTGAATTTCCCACACTTTACACCAATTGAGCTACAATTAGAACTATTGAAATTTACCCCATTTAAATTTTGCTTCAAATTTATCTAAAAGAGCAAATATTGTCTATTCTTGTTTATTATCGATTAGAATTTATTTTTAAATAATCGGTCTACATTTAGCTCGCTTTTAAAAATAAACGCCTGGATAAAAGGGTTGTACGAAGATGAAACGACTCATGAATCATGGATAAAATTAAAAATTACTATTATTATTGCAAAATTATTCATGAATTTTAATAAAAATGAATAAATTGCTTCAAAAGATGCATATTTAACGATTCTTAAGGATAAAAATTCTCAAAAAAGTAATAAAAACGAGTATAATACCTTTAAAAAGTGGCAAATTTCGGAATTTTTCCTATTTTCGTCGGTTTATGGATTTTTCACGTATTTTCACACATTTTTCGTGTTAAAAATCACCGAAATTCGTTTACATTTAAATGAAATTTTGGGGTTAATAGCCAACTGTACAAAACAAAAATTACTAATCCGATTGTTCTCAAATTTTAATTAAAATGGGAGAATAATATCAAATATTGTCGCCTATTGTTTTTATTGATTGAAGCGTCTATATTTAAGTTGCTTTTAAAAATAAATAAACTCGAGGATAAAGGGGTTGAATTATTAATAAACTTTAATGGGATTATTGCTGAATTATTTATAAATTATAACTAGAATGAGTAATAAAATGCATCGAAACAAGCAAATTGAATAATTTTTTTAGTGGAAAAATTAAAAATTTAGTGGAAAAATTATAAAAACTAGTACAATACCTTCGAAAACTGCCAAATATCCGAATTTTCTTCATTTTCACCAATTATTTATCAATGTTCACTTATAATTCACGTTAAAAGATTCACTAAAATTTTCACAACTTTCAAATGGAAATTTGGGGTTATACTGCCAACTTGTCAAAACAAAAATTACTATTTCAAATTTTAATAATTTTTAATTTTAGGTATTATTAGTCCACCAAGGGTCCAAAATAAGTTTTTCAAGAGTATTCGATTTTGAAGCTAACGATTTAGATGTGGAGGACGGTGAATCGCGTAATAGCCCGTTCGAGAGCCGGTTCCCGATTAACGTTGGTATTACTGGTTATGTTGCCACAACTGGCGAGGTAAATTCAAATTGTTCGAAAAATTCGAATTAATTTTTATTAATTTTTAATAGACTGTTAATATACCGAATGCAGAAGATGATCCGCGTTTCGATAAATCAGCGGATGACGATACGAATTTCAAACATAAAACAATCTTGTGTATGCCAATTAAGAATTCTTGTGGTGAAATTATTGGAGTTATACAATTGATAAATAAATTCAATGATCTACTGTTTACAAAGAACGATGAGAATTTCGTTGAAGCATTTGCGATATTCTGCGGAATGGGCATAAATAATACGCACATGTACGAGAGGGCAGTTGTTGCAATCGCTAAACAGAGTGTAACTTTAGAAGTCTTATCATATCACGCTACAGCCAGTATTGAAGATGCGCAACGATTACGGGTAATTTAATCGAATTTCTAATTAATTTGATTAATTAATTTGATTTTTTAGAATCTTCGAGTACCGTCAGCGGCGCATTTCCGTCTGCACGATTTCGCCTTCGACGATATTAATATGAACGATGATGAAAGTCTAACTGTAATTGTTAATTTCTATTCAAATTTCGATTGATTTAATCGATTAATTATTGTCGAATTGCAGGCGTGTATTAGAATGTTCCTTGATTTAGATCTAGTCGAACGTTTCCATATGGACTACGAGATTTTATGCCGATGGTTATTATCAGTGAAGAAGAATTATCGTAATGTTACTTATCATAATTGGCGGCATGCTTTCAATGTGGCTCAAATGATGTTCGCTATTCTAACTGTAAGTTGTATTTTTTGTTGGTTTAAATTTAAAAATTTTATTAAAACAAAAAGACACGATTTATAGGCGACTCAATGGTGGAAGATTTTCGGCGAAATTGAATGTTTGGCGTTAATGATCGCGTGTTTATGCCACGATTTAGACCACAGAGGCACCAATAATTCCTTCCAAATCAAGTAAGTTTGTGTTGTTTTATTATTGTGTTGATTTTATTGTTGAATTGTTTCAAAAGAGCATCGTCACCGTTGGCCCAATTATACTCAACTTCAACAATGGAACACCACCATTTCGATCAGTGCATCATGATATTAAATTCACCCGGCAATCAATTATTATCGAACATATCATCGGAGGAATATTCGCGAATTATACACGTTCTAGAAGAGGCGATTTTATCGACAGATCTTGCTGTTTATTTCCGTAAACGTGGTTCGTTCTTTACGATCGTCCGAGATGGACCGTGTTGGAATTTAGATGAACATCGGGAATTATTGCGTGCCATGTTGATGACAGTTTGTGATTTAGCTGCAATAACGAAACCCTGGGAAGTTGAGAAACGCGTCGCTGAATTAGTATCGTCGGAATTCTTCGAACAGGGCGATATTGAACGGGAAGAACTCAATCTAACACCGATCGTAAGTCCGGATGTTACCAACAATAATTCCGATAATTATCGTGATGTTTTTAGGATATTATGAATAGAGAGAAAGAGGATCAATTGCCGTTAATGCAAGTGGGTTTTATCGATTCAATTTGTTTGCCAATTTACGAGGTTTGATTTCGATGAATTTGCTTTTAAAAATTGTTTAATTCGATTCAAATTGTAGTCGTTTGCGAGTCTTTCGGATCAATTGGAGATTCTTGTGGATGGTGTGCGTCAGAATCGTGCGAAATGGTTGGAAATAGCGGCGCAACAAAGTCTAATACCAAAAATCGAACAAGTCGAAGAGAGTACGGTGGTAGAGAACGATGAAGATGAAGAAGAAGATAAAGATACTAATGATAATGTTCCGATAAAACCAAGTAGTCCTGAAATAAATTCTAATCAAACAATTACCGACTAGGCTAAATTCTATTGATAATAATTATTAATGATAGTTAAATTATATTTTATTATTATGTAAATAAAAAAGAATTATTTATTGTTAAATAATATTAGAGAATTAGGTTTTAATTAGGCACAAATTCGACCAGTTTTGCGGAACATACTTCAAATGAAAAGACCACAAGTTACTATAATTGCAAAGAGTTTAAAAGATATTTTTTTAAAAATACAAAACATAGTATTGTTAATTGGAATTTATCCAATACCGTATAAATCTCATAAGTCGTTTTAATTTATTCGTCTAATATTTGCGTCTCTCTACTAAAATCTTCCCTGTTATAATTCTATCGTTTCCATTGTTGTGTAAAAATGATGAAATAGAGATTAGTGTTCTTTTATTTGTTGTTTTGTGAATGATTGTAGTCACTTCTTTGTGATATTTTAGGGGCCTCAGAGTATCAGTTTTTCGTTTCTTGGTTAATTCAAACAAAATTCGAAGAGGACCGTATTTTGACTATGGTATTATTGTAAAATAAAATTTAGCATTTTAAGAACTATTTATACCAAAGTTGTATTTGTTAATTCAGATTTTTTTGCTAATTTTTAGTCGATAATTTTTTATTATATTCTTGTAAACTTTACAGTAGTTTGTTGAAAGTTGAACAGTTTTTTTTTAATTAATTGATTAACTAGATGTACATTCAATGTAAAAACCATTACAACAATATAATATAAATAAATGATCGGTTTTTATTTTAAAACTGTTGAAACACCATATTTCCAAATTGGCACCAACACTAGCACTAACACTAACAGTTTATTTTAAAAATGTAACCAATATGTGCGCGTTTGTCACGCATGCGCAGTAGGAAAATGGTGGATAGTTGGTAGAACTTTTAAATCAACATATTTTAGGAAATAACGCACAATTTTTATCAAATTATTAGTTAAAATAATTTAATCAAAATTGGTGTTTTATTTAGTAATTTTCAAGTTGGTAGCATTTTTATAATGTAAAGTTGATTGTATTCAATTCAAATTATTCTAATTTCAATAATTAAGGATAATTAAGTTCTGGGGCTGCATTTACCCAATAGAATATTAGTCGAAAGATTAACTGTAAGATGGCAGTTAATCCAAACGTTATAAAAATAGCGCCAAATT
Organism: Hycleus phaleratus; assembly: GCA_013841185.1. Taxonomy (NCBI): domain Eukaryota; kingdom Metazoa; phylum Arthropoda; class Insecta; order Coleoptera; family Meloidae; genus Hycleus; species Hycleus phaleratus. The sequence goes on from JACDRP010000172.1 coordinate 95,585, forward strand.
CAAAATTCTAACCGTTTAAATTCCCGACCACCACTGAAAACAAACCTTCAATATTCCAAATAAATAATCGCGAAATTTTTCTTCCGCCCCCAAAAAGCCCATTTCAGGGAGACGAACCCGAAGGATCGAGGTGAATGGATGGGCATTTGAAAGAGCGCTTGCGTCCTCCCTTTTCAGCTTTCAGCGAGAGATACCCTGGCGGCTGAAAATTCAGTTCTCGCGCAAAACATCGCCCGTACTGTAGACGTTCACGTTGTAGACGATTTCTTAACATTTGTTCAATTTTAAATTGGAGCGTTTAATTAGAAACGAACAAAGGGTTGGATTTTAATTCATCAAACTTTCGGGGATGATGGTACAAGTCGAGTTGCCACTGGGGAAGGTTCTTAAGAAAATATAGACGATTAGCGCCTTTGCATAATTGGATTGAATTAAATTAAATCGGATGAACGGTGAGTGATTTTGTAAAATTTTATAAAATTTGCGGTTTTTCTTAGCCGGAATTTAAATAAAACAGCGTCACTTCCGTTCGCTGGATTCTTTTAATTTCGCTCCAATGATAAGAATAGACAGTCAGTTATAGAAACAATGAGTATTTTTTAAATTTTAATTGATTTTAATTGGAAAAAATCTCCAGTACTGGTTGTTGAATTGGCAACAGATGGTTTTACAACAGTTTCAACCTTCACTACTGTTGACTTGTTGATAAATAATCCGGTGAGTGGTCTGTAATTTCTCATAAAAACCACCCTCTAATAAGGGGTGACAGTTGAAGTACATTCTCTTCAAGCAAACTCCAGAGAAATCAACATTTTAACAGATAGTTTCGTTGTTCGGATCCAAGAAAAAACCCGCCGCTGATTTGTTATTTAGATTTCTCTAAAAGGGGAGGAAATATGTAAATATGATACGCTAGATATCATTTATTATTATTCATATTTGGTGTACATTTATTTCAAGTTTATACCCCCGGGTCTGCGGCAGATTCCATCCAATTCATAAGAACCACCACCTAAATCTGCTTATATTCCGAAAGGGTACAAGTGAAATTCAATTCTTTTCTTATTTTGGCGTTCATTGTCGAAATATTGATAGAAATCTGAAGAATTCTCAACGAAATATAATTGAATTGTTCAAATCGCAAGGGGTGGGAAATTTTCCGTAATTTCCGGTTTTCCACGCGATGAATTCGTATCGAAATTGTATTCTTTTCGGGTAAAATGGGTCAAGAATCGTTTTGTTTTCGCGGTAAATTACACGACATTACCGTGTTTATTTTTACCAATTCCCTACAATTCTAATCTTAATCTCGATCTTTTTATTAAATCGCTTGTCCCATTTCCTATCGAAATTGAGATTAAATTGATTGGAATCGGGGGGTAGTTGAACTGTTACATCGTTAAACTAACAAACAGGTCGATATTTGAAATTTAACAATAAACATCTTGTTATTGTCATTGTTATTCTAGTTACGATCATTGATATTCTTACAAATAAAGGGTTGTTTCTTGTAACCATTCGTAAACACCACCCCATTATTATCATCAATTCTACAAACAATTCTAAAGACTTGTAATCAGCTTACAATCGTCTTTAAAATAGGAATAAAGATCAAGTTTGTGGTATTTATTTCAGCTGAATACCGTCCAAATTAATCAAATTAAACTGAACCCAATCCACTGATATATATGGCCGACTATATTATGCGAGAGACTGTACCGAATTATAATTCAAGGCAATAATTATTCGAATGTGTCATTTACACCCCCATTTATTATAAAATGCGTTAAGCAATATTACAGCTACTACCTTAGATCAACCCCGAAATCAATAATCCTTAACAATAACAACAACAACAACGTCTTAACAACCCCTAGAGGAATTAACGTAAAGGGGGTTGTAACAGTTTTTAAGTTTAATAAAATTCGTGGTTGTTTCGCTAAATGAAACAATTGAATGAAGCGTTTAGTAGTTTGCTTCATTTTCTAATTTCAATCCACCACCCCCAGTTTTCAACCCTTACTATTGATAAAAATCCCATAAAAACTGATAGATTTAATCAACAACTAAGCAATAATCAACAAGTGAATTGATTAATTCTCGATTAATCGGGCGACAATTCTAGCCCCTTGTTGACTGAAATCGGGGTTGAATCGATAAAAAAAATCTCACCGGAACTACAAATAAAATTAAATGGTTGAATAAATTGGGGCGTTTCTCCGTCTTACCAAAGATTTATCATGTTGTTTACTTGTAATTATCGCCAAAACACCTACTGATGGCTGTTTTGTTTCGCTTAATTTACACCCCATGTTTCGGTGTCAATTTAAAATCGGAGAATTAATCCCCATTCAAGTTGAGCGTTAAAAATTCCACCCCCTATTCGGTTGAGGAATTGGAGAAGTTAGACGATGAAGATGATTGAGGTCGTCGTGACAACTCCACTTAACTCACATATTTTTTTTAACCAGGTCGATATAATCTACTACCGCTACCCTTATGTGATACGTGTGTGAAATACAAGGGGTTGCTACTAAGCGAAAAGTTTCCGATTTTCCGCCCTTAATCTCAAACTACCGATATTTATCGAATGTTTGTTTGTTTGTTTTTTAGTGTTCCAATCCCCGCCACCTTTGCTCCGTGTTCGGTGGGAAATATTTCGAAATTTCTCTATAAGGGTGGTTTGGTTGAATTGAATGGGGGTGAAATTTAACACACCTGTGCCGTGTGTCAGAATATCAATCACTATTACTGAATCATGTTCGTCAATGTTAATTGTCAGGTGGTTTAATTAAGTCAAATTAACTTACCACTGGTATTCCAATGCAACCCATATAGTTTCAACCCTTGTTGCTATTAATTCCAAATAGCAAATTTTCCATCAGACATACTTTTTTGTTGTAAAAGTTACTGGAAATTCCCATTTTCTCAATCGATTTTCTATGATTGATGAATTGTTTATCTCTCCACTCGTAATCCATCTATAATACCCCATTTTTCAGGGCTGGGGGATGATTTCGACCATTTAGTGACCGTATTGGTTGTTTTTATGGTAACGCAACGTGATCTTCGACCATATTTTGAAAGGCTTATGTGCCTCCAAGACAGGTGAGTAATCGCCCGGCGCACCCACCATTTTTCCAAATCGGCTATAAAATCGCTCCCAACCAAAAACAAGGCTCCAGAAATATTGAAATTCTTCGAATTGATAACAAAGCTGTTCACCTGAAACAGCTGAAGGTTGATTAAAATTTACTGAAAATATCCGGCAGTTTCCAACTGAACCAATTGAAGGGGACAATAAGAAGAGCAACATCTGTTTCAGGAAATTATTGTAATTCTAACTGTAGGAAAACATAAATTTCAGAGATAAATATAAAAGAAGTCACTTCAGGCTATAAGATATATTTTTCATGAACTGTAAAAGGAATTATACAATTCATCATAAAAACGTAACAGCTGAAAGATGACGACTGAAATAAATACAATAAACAATACCGTGTGAAACTGGTGAACTTTAAATAGAAATAGAGTATTTCTAGTTCCTGAAAATCGATAAAGCCACTGAAAAACCGCTATAAATTTGTATTTTCCATCATTTTTTAAAATTTATCCCAGCTTGTGGAAATATGGAAATTACAATGTCGACGGAAAGCTGCTGAAACTTTACTGACAACGATAACATATCACCTGAAATGTACCATTTCTATTTTCAGCATATGTTTAAATTTACAGGAACTGATTTAAATATGTCGGTTTTTTTGAAGGGATGGAAACAGTAAACAATCAACCAAATTTATTGTTAGAAATTGATGATAACTGAAATAATTTGGTCAACTGAAATATTGTTTCATTGCTGAAATTCAATATAGATAAAAAACATTTTTCTTCTGACGGCGCATTAGAATTTCTAACAAGTTCTACTAGAAATAATACTGGGAATTAATGACAGAGCTCCTGAAAATTGCCTGTTAAAGCAGAAACTTGAGTAGCTCGCCTGAAAACTGTTATATTAACGCTGCATAGATCTTTACAGCCTATTTACTGAGAGAATGCATGAAAAATAGATGAAACTATTTCAGTTTTTTGTTCACGATACTGAAATAGAGATTTTAGTACGTTTGGATGGGTAAATTGAAAATTTCATAGACGACAATAAAAAAATTATATCTGAACTAGATGGAGAACAATTACAAAAAAAGTATCGAACTGAAAATAAAACGAAAACAATGGAGAATTTCAATGAAATTGTTTGAAACAGCGGTATTCAATAGACAACTGAAAAACAGTTATGAAATTGCTATGTACAAGTATTAGAAATGTACTGAAGTTTCCGATCTGTTCCAGCAAAAAATCCTGAATAAAATAACGCAATTAGCTGAAATTCCGGCAGTTGCAGTAAATTTTAAAATATTTCAAGAGTGGAAAATCTTCCTAGAAAATTAGTTCAATATAAAACCATAAAATTTCAGTATTTCAAAATGAATTACGACTTTTCAGCATTGACATTTATTATTGTACCAGTCAGATTATGCTGGAAATGTAATTTGAGCGCTGAAAATAAAACGAACCAACCTGAATATATGAGAAAAAAATTTATACACCTGCAAGGTTGCTGAAAATCAGCGAAGCTTCAACTTGTGCATTGAATCTACTACATCATTTATAATCTCTTAACTGAAACTTTCATGAAATCAATCACGAGACGCTGATAACAGAAAGGCGGTGTTAATTTCAGCAAGGTTCAGTTTCAATTGTTTTATATAAATCGTAAAGTTGTATAGTTATCTAGAATAATATTTAAAGTTGTTGATAACTCTATCGCTTGAAAGTAGACTGAAAATAGGAAAGTTTCCGAAATGGCGCCCTTCAACTGAAACTAGTTTCAGATTATGGGAAATTTTCACACAACTACGGCTATTATTATTACGGCTTGTCGTTGATTGGTTCATATTTTCTTCAATTTGACGTTTGTTGTGTAATTTTCAATAAGCCGAACAAAGCTGCGATAATATTTAAGAAAAGCATGGCAACTGTGGTACGTTTGGGTTTAAAGTTATAGGGTGGCAGTTAGCTATTTATTAACTTTGACTTTTATCAAATGGCCGATAAAGGCTGCGCGCTACGTATCAAACGCATGGCCAACTATGACGCAAATTACATTTAATATTGTGTTCGTGTAGAAGAAGAATAGCTACCGTTCCATTTTCCAGATCGAACCTGATTACCTTTAAATAGACTAAATTAGGGGTTGTAAATGGATGGTGGTAGCGGTGTTGTATGAGATGATTTTCCAGTCGACCGAGATCAACCCCATCCCCTTTTATCGTGTACATCTACTATGTGGAGGCGGTGATGGAGTTAAAATAAATATATACGCAAACGACAGAGATAGACATACATATATTTAGATATTTGTTGTACAGTTGGTTGGGCAAAGAGATTCTATATGGGGGAATTTCATGTTGAAATGGCAATCATTGTAGCCAACCGTGTAAGAATGAATCGTTAAAATTGAACTTTATTTGTTTTACGGTTTAGCACCAATGAGGACACAGCGTAATGGACGAAGGATTGGCCGGCAAGACGCTAATCTTGTTTACAACAATTGCGATCATCCTGTGGGAACCGAACGGTGGCCACGCTCACCCAACAAAGGTAAGCCTAATCTCGATTGTTATCCAACTAATTTACCAGCTGCACAAGCAATTGTTTTTGCTGTTCCACTATAATCAAAAGCAACACAATATCGTTCATCGTATGGAACAAATTAAATTTGTAACTTGATCCACTCTAGGGAACAATAAAGTTATACAATTCACCCGTTACAATAGACTTTATCAAATTGTTATTTTTCTACTTGTTTGATTCCGGTAGGAAGCGGACATCGACAAGAGTTTGGAGGCGATACACGATGTCTCAACGAACAGTTTCGGTATGTTGTGCGTTACGGAGAAATTCCGTCCGCTGACCGTGCCGTTGGAGACGAGCCGTTTCGAATCGGCCCGCCAGAAGGCCGATTTGGCCGCCACCCTGTTGCAGGACCTCGGCGTCGCCCGCCACAACGGTACGTACGCTATTTCAACTCGCAGTTGGCTGTGTGTTCGTTACGGACGGTCGTAGCTTGATTCGATTCACTATAAACAGTTCTTTAAATAAAACAACTCATTTCTATCGAGAAACCAATAAAAATAAAAATTCAAAATATTAGAAAATAACTCAAAAACATTTGGTTAAAGATGATAGTTATGACAACTGAAATTTTAAGGTTAGAATTTGGGGAATTTGGATTTTTTGAAACGCGCGTAATTTAAAATTGTCACTGTGGTCACTACAGATACTTACAATTTTCATTTACAATAAATTTAAGCCACAATTAGATGAAAGACTGGAACGGTACACGTGGAAAATGATTAATTTATCGTTGTTGTTCTATTCGGTTTTATGATCTTTTTTGTACGTTGAATTTAATGGGAATTCTGCTGAAAATGACATGAGCTGAACTGAAAACTCATTTCAAATTGTCGAGCAGAATAAAAACAACAGGAACAACAAATAATACAACCACTTAACTAACATTTCTATTCTTCTTTTATCAATAGAAATATTATTAAATAAATTCTCATTGAAATTAATAATTTATTGAACATTTTGAAACAGTTGAATGCGCAAATAAACGAAACAGAATCGGACAATATTTAAAACTAAATCGACGATGTGGTCCCCTTCCTCCTCGTATTCGTATGAGTTTCGGGCCATCTTAGAAGTTCCGGTTGTTTGTACAAATACCAAAAGAACCAGATCAAGATTAGACCTTGGGTTGCATCAATTATCGATAAAAACATCAACGGTCGATTCTTGAACAATTTCGTCGTCTCCAGTTGTTGTTTTTTTAATGTTGGATTGAAACGTTGTAGGCTCTTTGTACGAAAATAAGTCATTAGGCCTGATAATAACATGATTGTAATGGTATGGGCGCGATAACTGGAAATTTTTGCGGGGAATTGTCAAAAATCTCGTTACCAAGCCAAACAAACATCCAGCCACTAGATCTCCAAATATATTCAAATGTTTTTCTCAAACTTACACGATTTTTCAAAAGTTCAACAATATACCAAATGTTTCACCGGATTTCTCCTCGCAGTAAGCCATGACTTCGTGAACGCAAGTCAGCTTCTTGTTTCAACTTAGAAATCTGCATTACCGACAAACTATTAGAATGAAAGCTTGTCGGTAATGCAGATTACTGTATCCAAACAAGAAGCCGACCTACGTTCACAAAATCAAAGCTACGAGGAGAACTACCGTGGAACACTCTATATGGTAGTGTAGTGCTGAAAGATCTAGTAGGTTGTGGTTTTTCAATTTGAATACACCGTTCTGAAATACTGAAATATATCGAATATGATCCTGAAATTTACAAAACCAAATCCTCTACGATAACAGAGAGATCGAGATTTTTTCGGGATTCTCGTGGAGATTGTTTTAACAGTGTAAGTAACTCGAATACTGTTATCCTGAAATTGATTGAAAATCAACATTAAACGTTATTTTTCAGTGTAAATTATCAGGAAATCCGGCTGAAATCAAACTATACTTTCAGTTTAATAACACTAGAACATTTTTAATTGATTTATTGTTGAATATATCGTTGTTCAATAATTCAATTTTAAACATAATTACAGCTGAAAACTAATAGAAACTACAAATATAGGGAATATTCAGCATTAGTGAAATAATCGGATGAGAGAATACAAAATGGACAGGTAAAAATAGAAACCGATAATTAGAAAATGTTGGTAACTAACAGAGATTTCTTGTGATTACTGAAATAATTGCCTGAAATTGGCATTACTACTGTTATTATTTATAGATAACTATATACATGTAATCCTGAAACATTTTTAATTAATTTACTATTGAAAAATAAAAGTTAATTTATTAAATGATTCAATTACAAACACAATTACAGTTTGTCGGAACTCAATTAAAACAATTTAAACAGAGAATTTTCAGCATTACTGAAATAATTTAATAAAAAAAAAACAGAAAGTGTATATACAATGATATTTCATCTCGAAGTTGGCTATGGTTTGATTACGTGGTGTCGTAGATTGGTTCATAATTTACCAATTTTGACGTTTGTACATTGTGTCGAGTCTTACCAACTGTCAGTTGCCAACTACGGAAATAATTCAAAATTTACGTCAGTAAACCGCGACTTTGAAAATTGAAGTTTCATTAAACAGAAATCTAGCAGGCCGTGCATTTTCTAAACGTATAAATCAATCTACGACACTGCGTAACAATAGCATGGCCAATTGCGATAGAAAAGCAGGAAAATGGTGGAAATTAGTAAGAATTTCTGATAATTAATGGAACAAAAGATCCAAACAGTCGTGAATTCCATTGTTTCAGGTGTTTTTATAACCAAATAAATTTCAATTAATGCTTTTAATTAGTTTGCCGGCGCTATATAAAACAACCGCGATATTAACTTAAATAATCAAATTAGTTGTATTCTGGGTAAATCTAGGAGTTAATTGGTATCTGTTTTTTGCAGGCCTACAGGACGCCATAGCCAAGAATTTGTTAGTTTCTGATAAGAACGTGTTATCAGCTCGTGTTCTGGTGATGAATGCAACAACGGGTGCATTGATTTTCTGCAGTTGGTGGCAGCGGCAAGGCTTAGAAATTGGCGGCCCAAAGAAGTTGCAATGCGAAGAAATCTTAGATTTGGGCCAACGTTTAGACACAATCTATCCATGGTATGATGATGCTGATAATACGCCAAAATTAAGATCGCCCAAATTCATGGAAAGCCTCCCAAATGTCTCCTATAAGGGTTGGTGGACATTCCCTTATTATTCTTGTATTATACGAAAATGGCTAATTTCGTATAGTGTACCAATACCGCCACCCGGACGACGAGGGTTGAATTCTATAATTTCCAACAACTACCCCTATATTTAACTAATTTACTTGCAGATTGAAGGGTTTTTTAAGCTTAGATGTCGATCTATCGTACCTAGAAGTCAATCAATGTGAATCACCAACATCCCCGATTTTATCGAACGAAATTTCGATCTTCCACGGGACCCACAAATGCCACAACACAACAACTCAAGTATACCAACCCGTTTAGAATTAACCACAAAAATAACCAATAAACTTTTAGTGCCATTACAATGCGCAATTATTGTCGGCGAACTGGTCACGCGGCCAATACCAATGCCGCTGTCGCCCCGGCTACTATTCACCCCATTACAACGGCAACTTTAACGGCACCCTAGTTGAAGGTAAAATCGAATTAAATTGTCCGGTTTCAGTTGTTTTCAACCCTTGATTGTCTCTAGTGGCGTGGCGAGAACGACAGGAGAACAGCAGTGATTCATGGGAGGTGATTTTCCAATGTTTGAAATGCGCCCCTGGTTGCCATCATTGTGTTGATTCGTCACCGTGTTTAGCCACTTATCGTTGGCCATTTAGGTGATTGTCGCTAATTTTTACGGGTGTATTTCTCATTTGTTTTTCCGCGGATTTCAATGATTTTAGCGGAATTTGAAAGAGCATTTCACGGACTGTAACATGACGTTTTCTATTTTGGGAAATTCTAATTATTTTTTGAGTTATAGAGGAAAATGTAGAAGCGTGTTTTCCGTTGTAATTTTTTATAGTTTCTAGATTTTTCGCCAAAAGTTGGGTAATTTTGATTATTTGGCATTGAAATTTTGGGTTTTGATAGTAAATTGAAATCTGCAAGAAGTTCTCCAATCGACTTGACAGTTTTTTGGAAAATCGACAACAATTAGAAACTTCAGTCCAATCAGAAAAAGAACAATTATGCCGAAAATATACTCCTACATTTTCCTTTATAATTCCAGATCTAATCAGAATTTTCTAATTCTGATAACGTCATTCGGTGGGTCTTGCAATATTCTCTCCAACGCCGCTTAAATCACTTAAATTTGTTGAAAAATACCTGAGAAATACGTTCTTAAAGTTGACATATTTTGGGCGCCATATCGAAAAAAATGCGCACCTTTAAATTAAAACCGATAATAAAATTATTAATTTTCAGGATTACTCTACTCGTTTTCAGTGTTAGTTGCGCTTTCTGTACAATGATAATCAACATTTACATGTTTAAACATAGAAAATTGAAAGTCTTCAAAGTAGCAAGTCCGATATTTCTCAGTATTACACTATTCGGTTGCGCCACTATGTATATGGAGGTTATAAAAATTGCGGTATTCTATACCGAATCGTCATTATTTATTCTTGTTTGTTTTGTCGATAGATGGCGGCAATTTTCCCCGTTTTGGATACATACTCGTGTATTGCAACAAAATGGTCGCGCCATTTAGGCTTCTGTATTACTTACACTGCATTATTAATGAAAACATGGCGTGTTTCGTTAACGTATCGCGTCAAATCGGCACATAAATTGAAATTAACCGATAAACAATTGTTGCAATGGATGGTGCCAATATTGTTGGTTATGTTGATTTATTTGAGTACGTGGACATTGTCGGATACACCAACAGCTGAAGAAATTGTCGATAATGAAGATTTACGATTTAAACAGTGCGTGTACAATTGGTGGGATCACAGTTTAGCTATTGGTAATCAATTAATTGCGCAATTTCTGGGTTGCTATAACTATTTTGGGGATCTTTTAGGTGAAGTTCTATTCTTAGCCTGGGGTGTACGTGTCTGTTATAACGTTAGAAACGCCGAATCCCTGTTCAATGAAGCCAGACTGATTAGTTACGCTATTTATAATATCGCTATAGTCAATATAATGATGATTGCCTTCCAGTGAGTTGCTATTTTATTGTTCTATCATACATTAACCTCCAAATTACTCAATTGCAGTTTGTTTATCTTCCCAAGAGCCGGACCTGATATCAAATATCTACTAGGATTCATCCGGACACAATTATCAACCAGCGTCACTGTAGCCCTAGTATTTGGACCGAAAGTACTAACCTCAAACAATAAAAAATTGAGCAAACAGCAATTTCTTTCAAATTGTAGATAATTCGTGTATTGCGCGGCCAAGGCGACCAATGGGACAACCGTGCCCGTTCACGTGGCGTTACCGCTTCATTCTCACTGAACGGTATCGGTTTAGTGCCGGAAGAGGCGCCCGATCTCTACCAAGAGAACGAGGAACTAAAGGAGGAAATCCAGAAATTGGCGGCACAGATTGAATTCATGAAAATTGTCCATATGGAGATCAACAATCGGCATATTAAACCGAAAACTGGTGGTTATTTTACAACAATGAACGCCCCCACAATTATTCACAGTCCATTGGCGCGACAAGGCTGTCTTTTGGGTAATAAACAACCGGAAGATTTGTAGATTTCCGAGATAAAACTCAATGTGTAGACACACCTTTATTGTTGGTCAATTTCAATGGCTCACGTCTAAATTCCACAAAACGACTGATTTAGGGATGCTTAATAATAATAATAATTATAATAATAATGGGCAAACTAGTACAAACTAGAACTTATTGCAATTTCCCCTAAAAATTCAGTCCTACCACCCCAATTTCTATACGTGTTGAACTCATTAATGTATTGAATTAATGTTAATTGAACGGGGTGTAGTTTAAATGTTAAGCAACCAGAAATTAGACAAATTTTCTTTGTGATAAATGGCAAAAAACAGGTGTACAATGCTAAATCGCTCCAGAGTCGGCTATGGATTCAAATTCGTAAGCCGCACCTTAATTCAACCAGATTTCGAATGAAGCTGCGGCTCTACGTGTTCTAATCCATAGCCATTGTGGCGTTAATTATCGTAATGCACCCTGTATAGTCGGTGGACGACAATACAAATTCTTATCGTTGTAGAAATAATTCGTCGAATTTTCCAGACAAAAACGAACAAAATCTGATCGAAATTCAGGTTATTTACAATTAGTTAATTGCGACTTATAATAGGACTATTTGTAATGTTGTGATGTTCGAAAAATTAATAGATTAATGTTATCAATGTTGTTATCATGATTGTTGCTAAAATTTTAGTATTGTTGTACAGACATTTATCAAAAGAAGAATTCTAAAAATCGTTAGACAAAATTTTTCGAAAACAATGCCCTCAATTTGTACCCGAATTAGATTAGATTTTGTCATATTTAAAAACAGAAAATTACAAGGAAAATTCGCTGAATCATTTCGATTTGTTGTTATGTTTCTTTTAACGGAAAATGTACTATATATTTGTATAAATAACAGAAGAATATATTGAAATAAATGTATTTATAAACAATACACTCCAGCTCAGAACTCTTATCGGCTAGTATACGGCCCGCTTTATCTATAATTAGATTCATTGAAGATTAACTAGATGGCGCTGAAGACTATCAACAAAACTATAGGTGATATAAACAATTAACGAAATTTTTCAACAATTAGTGCCTTTATAACCGAAAACAATGTCGCATCTACAAATTTTCACAATTACAATCATTCTTACATCGCTTATATCAATAGGTAAGTCAATATTTTACAATTGTTGTCATTGTTAATAATTGAGGTTATGTTCCAATCATCCATTCGATTATTCGGTTGTTATTCTTGACATTGATGACTAATATTGGTTTGAATAGCTTGAATCCTAACCTGAAAAATGGGTGTGGTTTTGTAGGTGCAGCTGTGCGTTGTTTCCAATGCAGTTCCGAGCACGATCCAAAAGGCCACGACAATTGCGGCGCTTATAAACGGTTCGATAAGAGCCGTCATATAGCCGTTGAATGCAGCAGCTCGGATAGCCATATGCCCGGATCGTTTTGTATGAAGGTCGTCCAACAGAGCCCCAAAGGATTTATTTGTACGATACGGAATTGTACGATTATTGTGTCAAGGGTTGATTGATTGATTCTTTCAGGGGACGGCCGTTGGCGGCAGGTGATCAGACGGTGTGCTTCCGTTGCTGAAACCGGTGTTACTGGTGTTTGTAATTGGGGCGTTTATGAAAATGGGGTTTATTGGGAACAATGTTATTGTTCGGACGATGAATGCAATTCCACGATCAATCTAAAACCAACAATTCTTATATTTGGTTTAATTCTAATCGTTACAGTATTATTTTAAGTGGCTTCTATGATTTGTGACAATTCCGTCCGTTTGTACCATTTTTATTATAGCTACGTAAATCTAGCATGTAGTATAAAGTTTTGAATTTGTTGTCAACCTTAAAGTTCAAGAACTAGTTACATTTATATAGAAATGGATAGTTGGTTTTGTATCCTTGACTTGGTACCATTGGGAACTAAATGATTGCTTTGTTTTTTTGACAAAAGTAACCTCAAATTAATTTCAAAACTCTACTAACTAGATTTACTATACAAGTTGTATTTTATATAATTATAATTTATAATATTCCATCCATTTTTACCATAATTTTTAATCTAAAACCGATAATGTTATCTTTTTATCTCGTTTTTTTAGTATTTTGTACAAATTTAATGAATTTTTTAATATACCTTAAAGATTATTAGAATTATTGTAGATATTCTCATTGTGCCGTTGCATCTGTCTAGCTTTCAGCTCTTCGAAAATCTCCTGATTTAAACTGTCTTTCCTCTGTACTGTCGACGCCGATGATAATATCGACGGTGTATGTTTCAATTTGGCCCGATTATCATAATCTTCGATGTAGAAAGCCGGATAATGGTACAAATGTAGATTGAAACCGTTCATTGATTTGGATTCGTTAGAAACTTCATCATTATTAGCAACAGTGGACGGTATACTTTGTACATCTTCATCACTAGAACTCTTTTTCCGGCGCGTTTCCGACTCGTCATTGTGATGATGATAGTGCGGTTTTTGTGGCGGTGCAAATAGAGCCGTATGTGGTGTTATTGTACCGTAAACATGTCCGGAATGCGTCTGGATAACGCCGCGTTCTTTACCATTTTTATTCGAATTGGAACGTTTCGCTGGCGTCGATTTCTTGTTGATTGGTCCGTACGGACATTCGCTTTCGTGTTGCCATAAATTCCGGCCGAATTTCAAACGAATCGGACAGCCACGATAGCGATAACTGCATGGAAATATAAAACAATTCGCCAAACGTTCGTACGGTAAATTTCTAATGCTGTATTGAGGTAAACCGTTTGAAATCGTACATCGGTGACAGATGTTCTTACCGTCGTGGCAAATATAAATTGGTTCGCACGATAGATAACCGTCACAATTCACACATTTCAACTGGTCGAAAACATCATCGCGTAGAATTTCGATGATTCGTACTATAAATAAATAGTTTTTTTAAACAAAAATCAAGAGTTAATTGGAAATCTACCTGGAATATCGGGAATTTTGCGTTCGGATCGGAATAAAACTGTCGGATGTGTACACAATAAACGTACAGTTGAATTGTAGACGCAATTCCGTTCATGTTCCAACGATTCGTTCCAATGCAATATTTTTGAACAATATTTCGACCAATAACAACAAGGATACACGAAACATTTCGCCATTGTTTCATAGGCATAGTTGCGATAATTCGGTTTGGCTAAAATATAACAACGACCACATAAAACACTACCATCAGGCACTGTATGAATGGGGCCACAACTAATGTATTTCTTACAATGTCGGCACAATAAATCGCGTAATAAAGTTAATGGTATTTCTGGATAATTTGACATATTCCGCTATATGTCTCGATTGCGACTTGTTAACGAAACTACACTTATCAAAAAGTCGTCGATTAATTAATTAATGATAAGAATTTTATCTTATCGTATCATCGTTATTAATTGTTTTTAATGATTCACTATTGGATTGTTCCAATTCATATTCAAAATTGGCGCTAATTGTAATTGGAGTAAATTGCGATGTTTCAATAGCAGCAATAGCGATTTTTCTGTAACTATTGCTATATTGCGATTGGGGTAATGTTATTTCAAAGTCTAAATAATTCGAAAATTGGTTAAAAGTGACTAAATTCTTTCTAACTTGACGATCAAATTTTAGCGTGAATTTTAGTATTTACAAAACCGAAGAAAACTCGAATCAATTCGCTGTAGATTTTGGTAAAATTTCGAATTTCGCTCTTCTTATTTTCTGTTGTAAATATTTGTAAATAAAACAGCACAAAATTTACCTCAAAGATTAATAAAATACTTGAAATAAAATTTATAAGTAGTTGTCTGCATAGGAAAAATAACTAGTAATAGAGAGCTATAGTGTAGGCTTCAGTTAGCTTTATTTTTTCCAATCGTTCTTTATT